>BRDA01009672.1:1357-34146 GCA_036984385.1 Crenuchus spilurus
CCCCCCCCCCCAGACAGCCAGACAGATAGTCCAGGAGGAAAGAAAGAAGGATGAAGGAAGAAGAAAGAGAAAGAGCCATTAACATTAAAAGCTCTGTTTACTTTAAGTAAACATTTTGTCCAGGCAGGATCAGAAGCCAACAGACAAGCACAATTAGGCCGGGCCACTTACGTTCTGAATAAACGCATCATCTAATCTACAGTGGCTTATTGATTACAGACAGCATTACAGGACCTGGCCCAGCAAGCCGGCTGAAGGTATTACAAGTCTGAACATCAGCATATCTATAACTGAACTGCTAGAGCAGAAAAAGCCATTGACTTAATAAGTGAAGCATTTACAGTGTATTGCAGCATATAAAGAATTAGCTCTGTACTCCAGTGCATTAAATGTGAAATTAAACAATGCCAAAGTCTATGTACAGTGACCCGTATAGTGAACTTGGCGATTCCACTAGTGAATGTACATATTTCTATGGGAACAATACACAAATTTTACTTTAACTTTCAGAACACATTCACTTCTGGCATCAAAACCCACTTAAACCTTAACTGCCCCCCAGGCACCACAAGAGACAAAGACTGGCTACCAGTACATTGGGTGTAAAATTATGTCAAAAATAGCCTTTTTTAAATGATAATGTTAGGAGGGCCGAGATGTCCCCGAGGACGCCACACAATGCACCAGGAGACAACACTGCCTCCAAGTAGTCAAAAAGGAAGTTCACACCTGCTTTCTGTTGTGAACATTTGTATATAGCTTCCTTTGATCTCAATATTTAGCATTATATGTTGACCTGGGATAACATTTTGAGTCTTCAAAATGCTTCACTAAGCATGTTTGTGTTTTTATAGTAAAAAATCTGATTTTGTGTGTTCAGTATATTGATAATATACATCAAAGTAAAAATAACTGACAGGTCATAAAGGTGATGCACTGAAAAAGATACCATGTTGAACATTTTTAATGTGGAATATAAAGTAACAAAAATATTCAAAAATGGCCAAAATAACTTTTCCACAGTCCCATTAGGCAGATTTAACTGAAATGACTGATAAATGTCACAGCTTTTCATTAAGCAAACATTCTAACTGTTAATGTTAAAGTCAACCACAGGTGGCAATTGTGATTAATAGAGGTGTCAATTTGAAATTTTCAGGTCTGATACAATAATAATTTACAACTAATTGTAGGCAATACTGATTTCATGTCAATAAGGCCAAGTAAAAAAAAAGAATTGGTGATCATCCCCGCCCGACCCTCTAAAAAGCACCCGACTTTTTTTTTTTTTTTTACACAAAAATACGCGCCACACCAAACACCCTAGTCTGGCCTAGAATCATTCACATTTTGCATGCTTCCAATGACGTGATCCCAAATCAATTCTGCACATGTGCAGTACACTTCACTGTCAATACCAATGGACTGTCGTTTTTGTTCATGGCTTTTGCAGTGGCCAGCATCGTAAAAACACTGCAGTCGGCCAATAAAATTCGTTTCATTTCCCTGTTATCTAATGAAATAAAATACAATGGATTATTTTAACTAACTGTAATATATTATAATAATTATTATCGCAGCGTGCACGCAGACTCGCACACAGAAGCAAACGGAGGGCCGGTTCTATAAATAAGACAGAATAACTGACTAAGACACACATTAACGGTAACTTAACTAAAACACTAAAAATAACTCAGAGACTAGACTACAACTAACAATCATTACACATACAAAAATCTCCTCTTAAAGACCCCAAATCATTACAAAATAGACCCCATAAACACACAAGAGAACTTTATGCAAATACCGTACGACACGCAGCCATCTGATTGGCCGACACCCCCAAAAGCCTACTTTTCTATACTTTTTGATACTTTTCTACCATCAAAAAAAAAAAAAAAAAAAAAAAAACAACATCTCCCCGACCCAAAATTTTGGTGAAAAAGGATGATCACCAATTTCTTTTTTTTACTTGGCCTAACGTAAACTATTTTAATGCAACACAATGTATAATTCTAACTACATTGCAGTCATTACAGGAAGTGGTGGAGTGGTTTGCATTGTGAGGTCCAGACAAAAAAAAAAAGTACTAATACATAAACTAAAATTAGGACATCAGTTGGAATTATCAGCCCTAATTTCAATTCCTGATAACAATAATTTCATTTTTCAACTAATTAGCAAAAAATATATCAGCCTCCAATATATCCTGCATTCCTAGTGAGTAGCATTTGTTCACTTGAGCTCAAGCTGTGTCTGCTCAGTTTAGAGCTAATGAGTAGGAACAGACAGGAAAGCAGGACAGCTGGTCAGTTAGTTTGGCCTCTTCAGGCTTGAATACTTTAATAGTTGCCCAAAACTAAATAATAAAGTTGTTAAATGGCAACAAATGGTCAGCTAAAATGTCACGATCGAGGCTGGGCTAATGGAAGATCTCCACTAGAAGGTTTATAGAGAGCCTGGTGTGTGTCATTACCATATGAGTGAGCATTCCACAGGCCGAACAAAAATCATCCAGGGGTCCCGGAGGTGGAACATCCCCCTCCCACACATACACACACTCTTCTCAGTCCATGTTCACAGAGTGAACACACAGTCTAGGTTATGCACATACAAGGGCACTGGGATGGCTGCAGTCTGCAGGAACTGAGGAATGTGGGTAAAAGTCAAAGGGGGAGGGGCTGGCTTCAGCTCAGTGGAGCAAGAGTGTGTCAGCAGAAACGCAGAGGGAGAAAGAGAGAGAGAGAGAGAATGAATATGAATGATTGGCCAATGGAATGAACCAGACTGAGGCATAACCTCAGGAACCTCAGCAGATCAGTGGGTTAAAACAAATCTCTCCTCTTTGTATCTTCATGACTAGTGCCTTTTCCAATTTTCAATTAAACTGGCTGTTTAAAACCGGACAGAGAATATTCATCACTTCCCAACTTTATAGGATAAGTAAAAATATCTTAATTTAGATTTTAAAAGGTGCCCTAGATTGTTAAACTGTATTTAATCTTGGTAGAGTTGAATGAAGAGTTCAGTACATCAAACTGACATTCCATGAACCTGAAACATTGTTGTCGCCTTCAAATGCAAATACATAAACAAACCAGCACAGGAAAACAAGGAAAATTCCAAGACTGTGATGTAATAGTCCTGACTCCGCTCCTAAAATATATGCCCACCATTATGGTTTCTATTTCCACTTAAGGTTGTGCAAACGTCCAACACCACCCATTCAATTAAATTTATTAGTCTTTCTCTTTACTTGCTTCCTCTCTCAGACACTTCTCTTCCATACCATGCACCTCTCTCCTCTCTGTTTTTCTCAGCTCTCCTCTCATTTTGAAAACCCTTACAAGAAAATAACTTCATATGAATAATGAAACAAAAGAAAGGAAAATAAATGCGTGTAAAAACTTGTGTTACAGTTATTAAATGATAAAGTTCCTTCTTAAAACAAAATACTGAAGGATTAAAAATAAAAACCATTGTGTACAGGATAACATCTTTTTACAAAGCTTTATATCTCTCCTAATGTTCGTCTGTCTCCTCATTCATCCTCAATTTGTTTTTGTAGTTTAGACACCCAGTTGATCTTTACAATGTTTCACTGCTTGCTGCATCTATTAAAGGCTCTACCTGAATGTTGGATGGGTTTTTGATTAGTTTTCCCCCTATAGTGCACAGTCAGGTAAAGTTCTGTGGGTTCTGTGTAACAGAAAACAACAAAAGAATGTTGAGTTTATCACCACAAGCAGGGCAAGCCCAAAGGGGACCTCTCCAACCTGTGGAAAGGCTACAAGATGGTTGCCACAAGGGGACTTCCAAACTCCCAGCAACCCACCCCTGGAATGATGTGCACCATGATAAATCACCTAATCACGTGACTACTCAACAACATTCACTGTGGACACCCCGCTTATCTACAGAGATATGGAATGTTGTTGTACATCTCAGCCCTCGCTGCCTGTGGCAGCAAAAAAATCTACTCAAACCTATTTATATCATATGGATATACAACCATTTGGGAATAGACCACTGAAGTCTGTCATCACAAAAGAATGTTGAGTTATAACCATCATAACAATCAACACCACAAGCGGGAGGTTTAGAACAACGTTCCCCACGTTACATATAGCAAAATGTTGAGTTATGAAACAATGCTCATTGTTGTGGACCCCCCACTCCCCCTCAAGTTGAGGGTATGCAGAAAGACGTTCACAGACCTCGCCCACAAACCTCTGTTAACCAAATATGAACAAATAGCATCATTCACCATCGGTACCAAATGGAACGTCATTATTGTCTGTCCTGTCTTAGCAACTTTGAAAAGATATAAGCAGTGTTTTTGGGCTTATCCTGATATCCACTGTTACAGCCCAAAACTAGTCATGATACACTTTAGCTTTATCTGTTTTCATAAGACAACAACTGGTTTGTATAACACGTCAGCTACTGTGGACTGTTTTCATCTGGAGTTATTGGACATTAGCACAGGGAATCTATGTGAACATCATGATTAATACTAAAGGAGCTGGGAGCACATATAAGTGTTACAACATCCGACAGAAAATGGAGTGAAGTCTTGTGGGAATTGGTCCCATTTGTGTGCCACGCAGTCACGGCTGCCAAAACTGCACACATTCCAAAATACAGCGACAAGGAAAATCTCCCATTTCTGTAGAGAACGACTCCCAAAATCCTCTCATTTCTCTCCTCCCCATCTATGATCCCCAGCCCTTCCCAAAAAATGCACACACACACACGCACGCACACGGCTGGCCTTCGCTTCAATCATGTCCAATCCCACACAGTGGGATAGTGGGATGGGATTTGCGTGTTTAACTTCATTAGCTACGCCTCAGTCTGGGCCTGTAGATTATGACTAATTAAGCAGCTTAACGTGGCTTAAAAACCACCACACAGAAAAAAGGAAGAACCTTATCTGTCAACCTGCTAAAAAGATTTTGCTCTCGTTGCCTTTTCTTCTCGGAACGTGTACGACATAAATTCTTCCTCTCCATGTCCTTTGTATGCTGCAGATCAGCTTAACGCATGCAAGCGGCAGCTGCTACACACACCAGGAGAGGCTTGAGTTGGAATCTTTGAGCCTGCAGCAGAGCCAGGCAAGGCCCACAAGATGTTATGATACGCCATATTAGCATGACCGACAGAGCAAATGGACAAACAATGGCCAGGGCAAGTATTAGGAAAGAGGCTTATTCCACTGGAGTTTTATAGAGGAACATATTGTATAGGCAGCATGTAGCAGTGTGAGAGGTTACAGTGATACACAGTAGACCCAGTAGGGAAATTCCTCTCTACCTTTAACCCTTCAGGAGTAAACACACACACACACAAACACCCACAACCAGAGTAGTGTAGCCATTTGCTGCCATACCCAGGAAGCAGTTTAGGGTTAGGAGTCTTGCCAGTATTTTTTTTTCTTGCAAGTTCAGGGGATCAAAATGGCAAACTTTCAGTCCAAAGCCTCTAACCTTCAGGCTATGGCTGCCCCTTTAACCCTAATCAATCTGATTTGTTGACTGAAGTTTGATTATTTCACTTTGCACTAGGTCTTTGAGGCCAAAACAGCTAAATCTCTTGTCTTGTTAGCAGCGCAGCAAGTTACTTGTGAATAGCTAAAGCCTAGAGTTGTGTATTAAGATTATATATATCTTTGCTTACAGTATACTGATCAATTTTGTAATTATACTGCTAACATTAGCAAACCTAGCAAGTTTTCTTAATATATATATATATTAAGAAAACTTGCTAGGTTTGCTAATGTTAGCAGTATAATTACAAAATTGATAAGTTACTGGCAGTTTACTATTTTGTATAAGAAGATACTTATAAAGCAAATGTGGAAAAAATTAATAAAATAAAAAATAAAAGTTAAATACACAAAAATGTCTAAGTGTGGTACCTGGTGTATAAGCAGGTTATCTTCCTTCTAGGTGTCCTGTTATCCCAAACTAATTGACCTCTCAGAGGAAACTCCACTCCACTTTATGTTGTGGAAGTAATGCACCTCCACCTCATCCATTAACTTCGTTAAACAGGACACCTCAGTGGCCATTATCCCTTACAGAATGTGATGGTTCTTGTGAAAACAAATGTTCTTATAGTTTGTTTGTTTTTTAGCTTTAGAGAGCATCGGTCACTAACGTTTGTTTATTTGAGCTCAAACTGTGCTTGTGGTCAGTTTGCAGATACCGAGTATGGATGGACAGAAAACAGGATAAGCAACATAAGATGATTTGGCCACTTTAGGCTACAAAAGATGACCACAAAAACCAACCAATTAAATAACTAGTTTTGTATATGAACAGGTATGTTCAGACCAGGCCTATTTTATATCAAATAGGTCAGATACCACCTACATAATATACATTTGAGATCCTTCAGCTTTGCATATAGCAAATGTATTAAGGATGCACCGAAATGAAATGAGAATTTTGGCCGAATACTGAACACAGTTCATCATTTACATAAATCATGATAATTTCCCAAATAAGTCTAGTAGTTAATTAGGAATGAAACCTTGTATTTTATTAAGTTGGTTTGACATCATTAGGTTTAATAACATGAGTTTAATTAATTATTATTTTATATTTGTATATTCTAGAAAAAAGTGTGTTTAATTTAACAAAATGATGAAAATGTCTAAAATGAGTGATGTAGTCGCATGGATGCTTTATGTGTTTAATGTGAGTGTCTTTGGCTATAGACACTGAAACACTTCACATTCCTTCTGGTAACTGTGAGACGGTCCCCAACACTGCTGCCGCTGGAGCACAAACACAAAGCTAAGCGGCTGTATTCTGGCTACATCAAAACAAGTGCAGTTTAGTCTGTTGTCTTCATCTGTTTCACCACCAAACTGTGCTGGTGAATCTGTGTTTTGTTGACAGGTAAAGAAAAGAGAATTCTGAAAATGTCAAGTAAGTGTCCAATATTAAACTAATTTTACTACAATAAAGCTCAACTCTGCAGTCAGGAATTTAAAAAAGGTAACAGTGTTGTTAAAACGTTAAAACTACATTGTCATTCGCATCACTGTCTTTTCACTTATTCGGCTGAACATCAAAAGTGCATGTTTTTGCGATTTTCTGGCAAATAATTTGTTGCTGAATATCCAGTGCATCCTTAAAAATGTTAAATAACTTATCCATGCAGTTTAAGTTTACATTACTTCAGACACCAAACAGGCCTATGATGATCAACTACAACTGGAGTAAGTGTAAATTTTTGAAAAACAACATACAACTAGACTAAGCTGATCGTTCAGTTCATAAACATGAGCAAAGGGTTTTTTTTTTTGTATTCTAATCTGTAATTAACTGAAGGTAATGGCTTGGGCACCTTGCCATTTTTTCCTTACCTAAACACGGCAGCATTTCTCTCCTTCATGCTACTTGGCGACGGGACTCTGTCATCGCACACTTGCGGGCAGTTTCGGCTCAGCCTGTTTGCAGAAGCGGGCGAGATTCCTGCACAGACCTCTAAAGTATGCATAGTATCAGCTTTAACCAGCATCTTCAGCTTCAACTGCAACAAGCCTGCTGACATCAACATGAACTGATGACACTGCGGCTGTTTCCAAACCGGTTAGTCCCGTTTGGCCATGTTATGCCAGGAACATAAAATCTCTTTAGCTGACATGAAAATGTACACAATGAGAGGGCTGCAGGTTGAATGTCTCAACAACCAGGAGATACAATATGTATCATGATACAGGGGTGACGATTCAATATCCTGTGATATATTGTGATGGTGTAAACAAGATGATATATTGTAACAGTGTTACAGTATATTGTGATCTTGCTCTACTTATTTTCACTGGAGATTAATGGCTGAAGATTGATTACAACTTTGTAATCTAGTGGTCTGAGAAGATTGCCACCACTCTTTACATCCAAATGATTAACCCTCATGGGTATGTTCTCAAATTTTTGCACGACTTATTATACATGCAAATGCCTTTAAAAGGCAAATAGCAGGATATCCTTATGTTTCATATCAAAATGTTGAGAACAATCTGAGCATTACATAATGAAGCAACATTTCCCCTCAATATGAAGTTCTTCCCATCTCTTGTAAACATACCTTCGCTCATGTGGACACATTTCATTACAGTTCAGGATTTATGAACAAAACAGAAGATAAATGTCTAAATCACTGCACAGTGGAACCTCGGTTTTCGTCATTAATCCCTTCTAAAGTGTCTGATTATAATCGAAATGAACGATAACTGACGCAATATTTACCATTAGAAATAATGTAAATCCAATTAATCTTTTCCAGGCACTTAAAATATGAACTAAAAATGCATTTTATATAGAATCACTATAGTTTTACATACAGAACACAATGAGAAATAAATACAAAAGAGTAATGAAATGGATAAATGAACATTTAACATCACTCTTATGGGGATACGTTTACAGGTGTGGTCCAGCCAGCAGCCTTTGTTTTGTACACCTGTTCTCTGGGTTCGCAGCTGCTATTTGTTTTCACACCCGTTTGCAGGCGGTATTGCTGCGTGACGTCGCTTTAGTGTGAGCTAGTCACATGGGCATACCGATGAAAACTGGGTGGATGAACAATTACTGGGACAAAATTTCCCAAAAAGAGTCTGAATTACAAAATAACCAGAGCAAACGATAACCGAGGTTCCACTCTATCTGAAAACTCAGACTGAAATGTTCCATTCAATTGGAAAGTGACTGAATGAAGGGTTTCTGACATGGGGAGTCCTTACTGATTTCCATTGGTCACTTCCAAATAAAAGTCCTTAGTGATTTCCTACACTGCTATTGGTCAGTTTCAAACTGAAACACATAAATCAGACAATGAGAAGCAGATGAGGTGCATCACAATCCCTGTTCATAGGCTCATAACTCCAAATTTTAATCAAATCCAATCTCCAGATAAGATACAATGGAAAGGTCAGACTCTACAGATTCAGGAAATGTTTGAATGGTATTTCTGTGCTGTATTATCACAGATATTAATAAAAGCATCTGTGATTATTGAACCCAGAGGGTTAATTTAAAAAATCTTTTGAGTCTTTGAGAAGTGACTGAGTGCCACAAAACATAATATTGTAATACTCAAGTGTATCGTTACTTTGTTATATCCCTAGTGGTGAGTCATTTCATGTGAACCATAAAATTAAAATAAACATAAAAATGCATGAAAATGAGCTGAATTTGAAGGAAGGAGAACAAAAGAGCAAACAATTTCTAATCACTTGCTCATTCACACATCACAGCTTATGCTGGTTTATCAGATCAGCAGATGGCCAGCTCACACATTTCATCAACTCTCTCCTCCATTTCAGCGATGCTCTGTCTCTGAGCGGAGTAAACAAAACCCTTTTTCTTCAGATTTAAGGCGGTCTCCCCTGACCAGCACCAAGCTTAACCTGTTCACACCAGGCCTAAATACTTTTTCTAAAATCTCACTATGGACCACAAGCAAGGCTTACACTGGACTTCTTGGTGCCAAAATGTCAGGCTCATGGCCCCTTCACAGGCAACAGTCTTCATCCAACAGAGTTGGAGGTTTGCCTTGCTTGTCACATAGTGCACCATCAATCCGTGCAATATTGCTAAGCCTGCCAAGCTCCTGGCAGTATTGATCCATGGATGAAAGCGAGCTGCTGAACATGGGCTGACAATAACGCCAAACAGACTACACGTCATAAACTGAGCAGTTTGATTAGAGTGGAGAAGCTGTCGTTGTCCATTTGATGGGTGCAAAACCCTGCTGTAGAAAAGGCTGACTGACAGGAGAACCTTGATACCAATTTTATGAGCAGGAAATAATGAATTTAATTATATTAGTGATATCAGTCGATTTGGGCTGTGTATTGTTAAGAACCTGGCAAGAAGATGCATATACACTTATATTACGATGCAATATATGTTTAATCAAATTTTAAGCAAACTCTCAGCAGTGCATCCTTACACTTTGTTACTGTCGGAGTGGAAGAGTCTAAAGGCTGAAGACAGACTATTAGATGTTTTCTTTACACCAACTCAACTCAGAGCTGATGGCAATTATTTCGGAGCCAACTCCTCACCACTACCACCTCACACATAAGAGCAAAACAAATCCATAAACCCACAATCAGCTGCTTTAAACCAGATTATAACTATGTTAGCATTATAATCACTGAACACAATCACAAGCACACAAAAACACCAACCAGCACTAGCCAGGCAGCATTTGGTACACATACAGCCACTTTAAGTCCAAAAAGACTGTAAACTTCTACTGAATCTCTTTAACATCACAATTCAACAAGCTAAAGTTTGCTTCCTAGATCTCGTTCACACCTGGCATTTATATGCATCCTGGGTGATCTGATCACAAGTGGTACAAAGTACAAGTGTGAACAGGGAACAATGTGTCTCAAGGATGCATCCAATCACTCAAATTACCTTTGGAGGTGGCCAGAGACACATGAGACATTATATTTGTATATTAAGCAGTAAGCACCACCCGCATCTACCAGGCAATTGCTCCAGCTGGAAAATACGTAATAACTGAGAGACTGTTTTGGAGAGCAGAGACAAATGCAGCTGCTTTTAGTAGTCTTTTCAGCATCACCTCATGTTTATTCACGTTGGTGAATGTTGGGCTAACCGACCACACAATCAAAAGGTCTGAAATATGAGCAGGGTCTCGCTAGGCATTTCAGTATCAAAACAAAAGCAGTAAGAGAACGACTGCCTTAAGGTGTGCCATACCCTCCTCCAGCAGAAATGATGTGAGTAATTTGATTACCAGCATTCAGAGGAGACACATTTAAAATGCAGGTGTGAACGGCTGTGTGTTGAGGCAGTGATTGTTGATTAGATCAACAGAGACATATTAATGCTAGGTGTAAACGGGCCTTTTTTTTTTTTTTTTACATTTCCTACCAGGCACCGGAATGTAAATCCTGCACTATTTAAGGCAAACATGTCTTAGGTGAATTAATGCAACTGCTGCACCATTTAAGGCGGAACAGGACATTCCTTGGGTGAATGACTGCAACTGCTGCACCATTTAAGGTGGAACAGGACATTTCATGGGTGAACTGATGTATCTGCTGCATTATTTAAGGCGGAACAGGACATTTCTTAGGGGAACAAACGTAACCGCTGCACCATTTAAGGCGGAACAGGACAATTCTTGAGTGAAAAAATGTATCTGCTGCATTATTTAAGGTGGAACAGGAAATAAAAAAGAAGCTAGCAACAGCTTCTTGTACAAATATCAGAAATACCTACAGTTCATCTGCATCACCAGTCAGTCAGTATTAATCTCTTTTAAGGAAAAATGTGCTTATAGACCTCAGTTGTCATAACCCAGCTTGTAAAAGAACTAAAAATCAAAGTGGTTAGGACACACATAGCGGCTGCGTTCAGTCTCTACCTCACAAAATCAAAATAGCATAATCAAGTTCTTAAGTTGTGGGTGGAGCTACTCAGTGAGGGGCGGAGTTAACAGTTGTATACAGACTTAGAATGCCCATAGAAGACTGGCTGTGTTGTTTTATTTCACAGTTTGTGGGCTGGTAGGCATGATAGAAAACATTGAAAATATTTTTATTTATATTCCTTTAAAAATACAATAAAAAGCAACTATTTTAATTTTACAATATTAATATATTCAGAACCTCAATATCAGCCAATATCATGAGCCAAATGCCAAATTATATATCAAGCAAGCCTTACATTTGCTACACAAACAGACCTGCTTTCATAGCTTAAGGCACCAGACTGCTGGTACTAGAAAAGCACTGGGATGCTGCTGAAAGCCAGATACTGAACAAATCTGTCAGAAAGTCGGCCTATCCACAAGACCCCAACAAAACATGTCCCCACAGGCACATGGAGCCAACCACAAAGGAGGGGCCTGCAGAGAGGGACAGATAAAGAGATAGATCAGAAGGGAGGGAGGGAGAGTAAGGAGAGAAAGAGCACACATCTGATAAGAAGGGATTTGGTATAGCCGGGAACAGTCGTTTACTCACACTCATTCTCCTGACTCCCCCATCAGTCCAGATCTGCCTCAGATTAGACAACTAAACCTCAGCTTCAGCTTTAATGTAGCCAATCGTTGCCCACCTCGCCACTTACTCCTGACTCTACCTCCAGAGAGGACTAATCAGTCCAGAGTGGCAGTGGTGGGAGGATAACTACCAAGATTGGATTCAGCACCATCTCTCATGTTCCTCCCTCCAGGAAAAAAATCACAGCCTGTGTGTATGTAATCTGAAGATTTCTTGTTTGTAATCCATTTTCTCTCACTTATCTCCATCTCCCTCACTCTCTCTGGATTGTGCGTCCTGCCCTGTGGGCGGTCACAGCATCCCATCACTCCCTTCTCTCCGTTTGTCTCCATCCGGCATGTTCTGCATTCCTCCTCGGCACACTGTGAGACCAGTCAGGCCAATCTGCTGAAATTACTCAACTTCATTTACTAGCATATGTCAAATGAGTACAGCAGAGGCCTGTCTTACTGTGAAACATATGTATACAAAAGCTGTTAATATGGATTATATTAATAATCAAGCAATCTACTGATTATTCATAGAGTAATCTGAGGTTTTCAAAATACTTGAAATAAACTAGGAAGCATTGGAGATTGAAGTAAAATGCACATACACCTGTACACACACACACACACATAATACTATAATGGTTAATATGCTGTCTGATCTCCACATTTTGACTGTGTATTGGCAAGAACCTGCTGATGTGCATCATGTTACATGAGTTGATATATTGTAATATATCCAAATACTGCGATTTTTTGGAATCTATTTTTAGGAATACAGCTAGGATTGCTAATGCTAACATGAGCGGTGCACCTTTATGCTAATTGTTTACATTAGAGAAGAGTCTAATGGCTGAAAACAACTTACAACACTGCCATCTATTGCTAGCAGGTTTAAGCACAGCACAGAATGAACCAGTTTGTGCCACCAGTCTTAATATATTTATTAAAAATGCACACTGTGTTTTATAGAAACAATACAGTATCCAAAAACATAATACTGCAATATATCAATATTTCCAATAAAAACTTTAAAAAGCAAGACCATTGAGACATGTACACTACAAGACCTCTCAAGGTGAACCTCAGCAAACCTAATTTGAAGATTAAAAAACTGCAATACATCATGCTGCTTACAGTAGATATCACAATATATCAAAATATACTGAACTGTAACCACTGTATCATGATACACATCACATCACAGGTTCTTACCAATACAAAGCAATCAGAATTCAGACTTTAATAAATGCCAATAAAAGAGCACATATGTTCTACTTCTTAGCAGCAGATGAGTAGTAGAGCTTAAAAGCATGACAGATCATCAAGCAAAGTCTCAGTGAGGTAAAGGTTTTAATTGACGATAAATGATCAATGATTCATCAAGTCATCTTGACAGGCTTAATCTAGACCTGCTGAAATCAACAGTCTGAAAATGAAACATCCAAAACCCAGAGCAATGAAAACAGCTGTGTTGCAGAAGTAGGGCAGAAAATAGCTGCTTGGCCAAAAGAGCCGGAGAAGGACACAAAGTGGGGGCTTGTTGTGTTTTGCTTGTTTGTCTTAAAGCTGAGCCTGTAGGAACAAGGAACATTTCCACCCCAAAAAAAGATCCCGTCAAGAGATTTGTCAAAACTGGAATTCAAAAAGCCACAGAGACCTACGACTGTTATTCATACTGATGCCTAAAACAAATGTGCAGCACTTGTGTTGTTTCCTCCTGTCCAGCACCAATCCCAGGACTGCTAGGAACTATAAGCCCAGCGAGGACGCAGCCTTCACCCCCTGACCCTTACAGCCTCCGTCCAGAATCTGCTCAGCCACAGTTACACAAGGCCTGCACTATGGGACACTACAGGAAGTGTGAGAGATTAGACTGTGTGAGAGAGGGAGAGAGAGAGAAAGAGAATGTGTGCGTGTCTGTTCATATTACTGAACATCCTCTCTTATTTGGGTCACGAAGAGGTTCGTCACAATCACTGCGAAAAGAAAATGACATGCCGAAAATGTGCCTCTATCTCTCTCACTGTGGCTCCGCCAACCTGGCTGTGTTATGTCAACAGGCAGAGCAGCTGACCCAGGGAACAGTCCCTCTTTGGGGTTGAGTGTGAAAACCTAAACCAGCCAAAAGTTTCAGCATCCAAAGGCACTACTGGACAGTCCACATTCCAGTAGCTGAGAGGTTTTCTTTCTTTTCTTTTCCCCACCACTCCACGCCCCTAAAAAGTGCTTGCATTCTCCTTTAAGACCAAACACTGTAATTACAAGAAATTCAGTATTGTGCAATCAATGTTTTTTCACTCCGAAATGACGTACTTCTGACTCTGGGGGTCTAAGGTCAGAGATACTACAGATACAACATCATATCAGGTAGTTTAACCGGCATAACTACAACTACCATTCACACCAAGAAACAGGTTCAGAAGTACACACATCCTGACTCAGCTGAATGTGTTTAGTAAGGTCAAGTCTCAAGCAAGTCTCAATTTCAGTGGAATTAGGGTTATCGTTTGCCCTGGTTATTGTAAAATTTGGTTATTGTCAACTTTTTTTGCGGGGAATTTTGTCCCAGTTATCTTTTATCCACCCGGTTTTCATCAGCGTGCCCATGTGAATCGCTGCCAATTTCATGAAAACAAAGCACCCACCCTCGCATTCATCATTTATTCTGGCTTTGTTTCTCGCCGAGTGAGCATCTCCCAGGACGTTCAGCTGAAACATTGCCAATTTACAAACAATTTAGCCAATGTGATTTTTCGCACAACGAAATTTGACCTCCGCATTTAACCCATTCGTGCAGTGAAACGCACACACACTAGGCTGTGAGAATTTGTGCCCGAAGCGGTGGGCAGCCCTTATCCACTGGCGCCCGGGGAGCAGTTAGGGGGTTAGGTGCCTTGCTCAAGGGCACTTCAGTCATGTCCTGTCTGGGGATTGAACCAGCGACCTTCCGGTCACAAGACCAGATCTTTACCACTAGGCAATGGCTGCCCCAAAAATAAACCTGTCCTCTCTACACCCTATCTTCCCTAAACTAACCCAACTCAATCCAAGAAAAGGTGGCAAGGTGCACCACCAGCAGGAACAGGGATAAGAACAGGGCATCCAGAAAATCACCCAGTTCCTGGAGCCATACCCACCAGAGAAGCACCCAGGTCCTGGGAACTCTGAGAAGGGTCAGTCAGACCAAGATTCAGTTCATTCTGACAGAATAGAGGTCAGAGAAGTGAACTGATGGAGGAGCCCATAGAGGGAATTTGGGGAGGCCTTATACATTGAAAGTCAAGTCTAAAGTAGCTTAAACTTAACTTTAGCTTTCTATTCAACAGTCAACCATCAGTAAGCTATCTAAAAAAAAGACACTGTCTGAACTGTAGAGCATGTTGTTGTTCTATTTTAACTATAATCATCAACAACAATCGTTTAATCCAAATCTTAGTTTTAATAATTTCTCATGAAACATGAATCCATGTTAGCTTCCACATAAGTTGGTGTCTGCTGATCTATTGTGCCCAGGAAGGTTGCCAGAGTTTGTGAGCACTGTAATAAAATTAATCCAATCATGTTTCACAAACAAAGCATAACTTCTCAATACCTAGAAAAAATGCAAACACGGAATAAAAAGGCTTTTCAAGTCACTTGTCTCAAGGCTCAGTCAAGTCTCAGGCCATGAATACCAAGTGAAAGTCAAGCTGTTATTACATAACCAAAGTCAAGTCATTAATGTTAGCCAAGCAAGTCTCAAGTCCTAAATTTAGCAACTTTAGTCTGACTCGAGTCAAATCATAATACTCTAGTGCCCGACCTTTGCATTTGCTACTGATGAGAATACTCAATGAATTATGTACTAATGTCATGGTTAATACATTTTCAGGCTCTGTGGCTGAGTTTATAGTTTACATTACAGTACTGTGTAAATAATTCATCCAGAACATTCCTTTAAAATAACTAAATGACCGAGTTGTGATGGAAAGTTGACATTTCGTGATAAGCTACGTAATTTAATAAAGAACGGCACTTCAACTGAAACAAAGTGAGATCAAATATTAGCATAAACAGACAAGTTGTGACCTCAAAAGACAAACAACAAGGCTGCCTATGTAAAGATAAGCAGGCGACACCATCTTTTTGTTCACCATCTAGTTTTCACAGTGACCACCTCATTGGCTATGGAGCAGGAAAGGCTTCCAGACAAGCACACTTCCTGCCTGTGATGACAAAAGAAAGGAGGAAAACCTGCTGGGGCCTGGTCAGACCATGCCCTGAATATGCCACCGAGTATGTATTGCACGAAGTAAAAGTGCAAAGCCTGCAGAATTAGAGCAGCTGGATTAATATCTTAAAGATCCAGGAACTTCCCAGACTGCTGTATTGCATTCCATTTTTATAACTTCATCATGTAAGCTGCATGCAAGAATGAAGCATCTAGCCAAAAAAACCTTCTAAAGCATGTTCTTCACAGTTCCGCTCTACTTTAAAGCAAAAATCACGAGGTTTCGTATTACATGCTTGATTCCTTAATGGAGCTTTCAAGTAATGGTCCATAAGAGGTGAAGAAATCCTCTTGAGGTCAAAATTGCCCATATGCTCCAATATCTTGATGGCTCCAACGAGGCGTTTGAAGTGTTTGCTGTTTTGAAACAGCCTTATGCCACTCCTGTCCAAAACAGCCAGACAGGTCACCTAAACATCTGTAGAAAAACAAAGGACATACTGTATCCGGAGAAAGAGTCACTGGGGGCAGGATACGGCCGTGCTAGAGGAGGCAAACTTGGAGCCAGATTGCAGAGATAACATTTTAGCAGCTAATGGAGGTGGAACTAAATAAACAGGAATCTATTTCCTCTTTCCAGAAGGCCTGTGGGAAGAAACAGAATAATAAAAAAAGAAGAGAGAAAACCCTCGTTGCCAGTCTGGACAGCGCTCGACTCCCTGTCCTATATGAATCCCATTCATCTTCCCTCGACCGACACGCTACGAGTTTTATGGCTTCTTTCCTTGCTTGCCTGCGACAGCAAGGACATCATTAGCTAAGTGGTGCCAGGATGACAAGCCATTGCAGGGGTGGCGATCGATGATGCCAGGCCCAGCACCCTTAAGCACTGCTGCACTTGGTCATCGACCAGCGCCCTGAATGGAGCGCGAGATAAGAAACTGATCAGAACTGATAAAAATATGGACCAAAACATCCATCATGCACCAGAAAGACGATATGTCAAACTTGCTTTGACAACATTTTCTGTACAAGCCTTTATCATTCATGTACGATGGAATGAGAAAGGACAGAGATGCAGATTTATCTGCCTGCCCAGGCCTTTTTAAATTAAAACACTGTGTTGCTTTAGAGGTCATTTTTGTATACAACTGATGTCACTGCTCCACCCTTGCGGTCACTGAATTTGCGCAGTTGGCACTGGGCAGTGCTAAAGGATGCCACAGTGGTCAGAAGACTTTTGGACCAGCTTGGGTGCATGCTAAAATTGACTCATTCATGATATGCCAACAAGTACAGAACATGCAGAACATTCAGAAAATTCCTATTCAACCCAGTGAGAACTGGTCCAAGTTTGGTCAGAATATCCACAGCATGCTACTCATTTGACAGATTGGTGGGACATACAATGATATTTTATTGCCACTGTGATAAACTGCGTCAAAATACACTCCCAGAAAAACAGGTACCGGATGGTCATTGATCAGTGCTGTTCCAGTCACTGGTGTGGAACCCTGAAGGGTCATCAGTACATAAATTTAGAGAACATAACTATCATATTGTGCTGTAATGAATGTATTTGAAGCTGTGTTGACTTTTACCAGCGTAATAAAGTTAAGATCTGCTCTCCTGGAAAAGTGAATGTAGAGAAGCTTTAAGACACACATTTGGATCTTAAGGATTATGTTGGACATTTCATGATATTTATAATGTATATGATATATAATCTTAACTGGACAAAAATACCTGTTCTGTACATTTACTTTCAGTGTACACTTTTCCTGGATATCATAAACTGCATGTTTCATTAGGCTGTGCTATTTACTGTGGTATTGCATTTTACTATATGTTGTTGCATTTTACTGTACTTTTCCGTTTTATTGTACTTTGCTGTATTTTTCTGTATTATTACATTTTACTGTATTCTGCTGTATATTGCAGTATTTTACTGCCAATTAAAATTAGAGATAAACTGTTCAATCAGATAAACATTTGGCTTTAAATACAATAAAGTGTCAATTTATAGGAGTATCAATTTAATATTAATTATTGTGATACTACACTTGGTCTCGGTATCATGACAACCCTAAACAAACTGAACTGTAATCTGTCATTAATCTGAATGGGCACCAAATTTCGTTAAAGCTTAATCAACTCCACAGCAGAAGCCAATGCCATAATAGCCAGTGAGCACAGTTAGATCAGGATACGCAGAAGACGTAAAGAATTATACAGGAAGACAGAGGCTCAGAGATAAAAGAACATAAGCGAGAGCATGAGACCTCCATAGACACGATGCTTTTGGTCTTCTGCATCTCATGTATTTTCTCTGCGTTTTTTGTCTCTTATGACTACTGATCTATCTGTGATTAAACCTGCCACATTTAATTACGCTCCGCTGCTACAGGCCCACCACGCTTTCACTCTCTCCCACACACACACACACACACACACACACACACACACACACAGGTGGGAGTGACAGTTGCAATTAAGCCATCAAAACTGAGAAAGCATAGTGCTGAATATAAGCCGCAGTTCATCTTGTCTGAACCTAATCCACGGCTGCCACTATCAATACAGACATACCTGACAACAGCAGACATCAGTCAGGTTGAAGGGTCCTCTGGCAGCCAATGATAGTCTGGTAGGGGC
Organism: Crenuchus spilurus; assembly: GCA_036984385.1. Taxonomy (NCBI): domain Eukaryota; kingdom Metazoa; phylum Chordata; class Actinopteri; order Characiformes; family Crenuchidae; genus Crenuchus; species Crenuchus spilurus. Next base: position 20,277 of record BRDA01009672.1, read on the forward strand.
AGCGGTTCACCACGGCAACATACAGTCAGGAGCCGAGTGCACAAACTCTACTTTTACTTTCAAAAAACATTTCAGGCTGGTGATGTAGCATTCAAGACTGGTACCCACCACTAACTTCACCTCTGGGCATAGTGCAGTGTACCCTCACATCTGCCTCTGGATTAGGTTTCCAGATACCTCACATATCAAATGCAGAAACTGCAATTTCCACAACATTTCAGTTGAAATTATCAGCCATAATTTGAGTATGGCACTTATAATTTAGTTAATAGTGCCAAAATATTGTGCATTTCTAAATGTGTTAAATCAAGTGTGCTGCTAATGAACTTAAATTCATGTGATGGCTGAGGAGCATCAAGGAGAACATCTGGAACCACTTTAAATTAGCTCACAAAATATCAGCTACTTTTCTTCAAAACAAGACATTCTTGTTAGATTTTAATGTCTTTATTGCATTTTTTCTAAAGACGTGTGATTTTTTTTTATAAGAAAAAACTCACGTTGCCAAGAAAAATGCTTTTAAATTCAGTAAATAAAAGTTTTGTGTAATATTAATAGGGTAAAGAACAATAATAATAATAATACAATCGATAAGAATTCAAATTCAAAACTATTGCAAAAACATCAGCAAGAAGCTTTTAAGGTACAGTGGCACTTGAAAGTTTGTGGACCCTTTAGAATGTTATATATTTCTGCATAATATGACCTAAAACATCATCAGATTTTCATACAAGTCCTAAAAGTAGATAAAGAGAACCCAGTTAAACAAATGAGATCCCTGTTCTTTAAATAAAACAGGGTGCCCACTCACACTTAATTGTCTTCCCGCTGATTGAAAACACCTGACGCTAATTTCACCTTCAAATGAACTGCTAATCCTAGAGGTTCACATACTTTTGCAACTAACAAATGTGTCATATTGGATCTTTTTTCTCAATAAATAAATGACCAAGTATAATATTTTTGTCTCATTTGTTTAACTGATGATGTTTTAGGTCATATCAATGCAGAAATATAGAAAATTCCAAAGGGTTAACAAACAGTGAAGCACCACTGTACATTTTAACCAACAACTGTAATCATCTGATTAATCGTAACAGACCTAAGGAAACGCTAAGGCTAAAAGAATCATCATATTACAAGCAGAGTTTGGGGTCAAGTCAAGAACTGACCACAAGCCAATGTTTAATGACTTGTTTCTTGAATTTTCTGGTGAGGTTAAGAGCACTAGTGTTTTTGCAAAGGAAGCACATTTGAGTCTTCAATGACCAGCATCATGTTACAGAGTGAAGAATGGAGGCACGTAATAATGTTGGGATGTCCCCTGCAGAGAGGGCTGGGATCCAGCTAAGTCTCCCTCTAGTCTCTCAGCCTACAGTCCATTGCTCATGAACAGTGGCTCATGCTCTGTCCCTCTCCCCTTTACCAGGGGCATCTTTAGTGGGACATCCTGCAGGAAACAGTGGCGCTGAAGGGGGGAATCCCACCATGAGCAAAGCAGCGGCAAAATTACAGGAGCTACTCGAGAGGAAATGGAGGCCAACAGGAGATGAAATAAGGATGAGGGGAGAGAGGGAAAAATGTTGACAAACCACTGCAACAGAGCCAAAGAAAAATGTATTCCTGTAGACTTCAGTAATGAATGGCATCAATTATATTGATAGTCTAATAATCTACTGATCATTTCATTAGTTGAGGGACATAATATTCCCCTTTCAACAAGTTAACACAGTTCTCAGCTGGTCTTAATGAAATGTTGGTCATTTTAATTCATCATTGATTAAGCTCAACAGCTCCCATTCTCACTCCTAAGTGGCTTTTCTTGCATGTCCCATCCCCCTCTTCAGCAGGAAGATTTCAGGCTGAATGAGGATTTAGAGCCATCATCATCTCCATGAAGCCAACTTCAGTTTTGTGTAGAAATCACCACAAAACACTGCAGAAATCACCAGGAAGAGCCATGCTCCTTAGAAATCCAAGCAAATGCCTGAATGTAGCTGCTGGACCATTTAAGGTGGAATGGAAATTTAAATAAAGTTAACTTTGTGCAGAGACCACCACAAGACAAATCAGGAATCTCCAGAAACAGCAGAAATGCTTACATTTCCTTTGTCTGCAATACCAGGGTCAGCCAATATTCATCCCAGTCTGTACTGGGATTAATACTAAATAAAAAACTCAGTGAAAAAGTGGTCAGACTCATCATACACAGCTACTCAGATGGGGTGGATTTTAAATCTAAGGAGTCCTCTTATTGTATTAGGGGAGGCATTTATATGGCATCTCAATTCATAATCAGAAAGGTCTTAACACATTCATGTCAGAGTTAAGCTAAAGACTTGGGGGTGGGGATTGCCATGCTTACATGGTGGAAACTATGACCACCCCCGCTCTTTCTGACCATTTCTCAGAGCTGCTCACCATCGCTCTATATCTTTAACTCTCCCACTTTGTGCTTTCCTCCAGACCCTCCTCTCCAGGTAAAACGCTGAGTCACTGTGAGACACACTCAAGGTTGGAGAGTGTGCACAGAGGGGACAGATTATTGACAGAACTCTTTATCCGCTGATCTAATGCACCAGCACAGCTTCACAATATAGGGATAAAGGGGGAAAAGTGCATGTCTTGTGCATTAAAGGAGAAGAACCAGGTTTAGGCCTCTATTTTACCTTTTGTCAGCTGACATAAATCATTAAGTCACTGGGGTTTTGTTCAAAACACTGACATAGTAATATCCTGATCCATTAATAGGATTAATGGGGTTAATGTTAGAAATCGGGGATCAAAATATCTGCATCGCAAATAATAGCCATTTTACTTGGTATCCAAAATACATTTGGAAAACATTCTTATCCAGAGTGACATACAAAAGTGTTTTGTTTCCATTAAGAGAATTCTCAGCTAGTACAGACAGGTTAGAGTGCAAACTAGTCTTCAGTTCAGACACTGTTAGAACTAAACCATCACTAATAACTAGAAACAAGGAAAGATACACAATTATACACAATATAAGAGCATTACAATGCATAAGAGTTATAAACTAGTGCTTGCTTATGTGCTCCACACAGAGATGCTCTTCAGTCTGTGTTTGAAGACTGTTTGACTCTTCTGTTTGAACAGTCAGTGGGAGTTTGTTCCACCACCTGGGTGCTCGGACAGAGAAGAGTCTTGATGCTAGTCTTCCACGTGTCTTGAAGGATGGCAGGTCAAGCCGAGCCTTACTAGAAGCTAGAAGTGTTCGAGGTGCGGCATGAGACTTGGCCATTGCCATTAGGTAAGGAGGGGCTGGATTTAAAAAAATAAATAAATAAATAAAACTAACTAGTTAAAAACGGGTTAAACTATTTATGACCACTACAACTTAGGGAGTAGGGATAAAAACCTTTCCCTAAAACTATCATGTCCTCGTAACTATTTAACATAACAGCTTGTCTGTTGTCAAGTTTTGGATGTCTGGTTCCCGTCACCCCTGCTGTGGATTCTTTTCATTTCAAAACCATTTTGAATGACTTTGTTCACATTAATGATTTAACTATGCAGAAAATTTTCATTAATACAGCACAACAGCTGATATTTAAGCACATGTATGGATCATATTGGGAAGTTGCAGCAAGATGAGCGACTGCAGCAAGTAAAGCCATAACTACAGAACATCCACACATCCTGGGGCTCCATCACCATGGACACCATTCTTTACAACAACGTGGCCCTCCATTGTTGCCAAGACCAATGGCGGGTGATTCAAAATGCTCTGACAATGGCAAGACCCCTTTTCTTTAGACAAGAGGGAACCCTTCTCCCCTTCCCCCACAAAAAGACCACTGCAGATGTGATCATTTGTGGCGAATGTGTTCACCACCTCTAATCTGAACAGAGTGCTCTACAGACGGTATCCATTACAGTCATATGATCATTTTCTTATTGATTCCACTGTCTACAGAGCTTTCTAGAAGGCTTCTCGGGGCATTATTGACAGTTAATGTTGGTTCATATTGAATCCCCTTGTTGGGAGACACTCCCTGGTAGTAATGCACTATCAAAAGACTCAAGGCATGGAGAGTAAGGGGGGGGAGGGTGGTCAGGAGAACTCGTTCAACTCCAGCAGATTTCTTAATGGAAATTCAGCTCCTCATTACAAAATGCAAGTTTCCTTCTGCTGTAATCCACTCAAACAAGGCAGCCATTCAGAACAGGAGCAGCGTAATCTGAGGTAGACATTCTAAAGCAGATCAAATTAGCCAGATTCAAATCAAACACGTTTAATTCAACATTAAACAAACCCTTTAAAACTATTCTGCATCACGTGGACAAACAATTGCGTCAAATCAAAACTTATGCAGAAAAAACACCACAATCAAGAATAAACAAGATCCAACTGATACAAGGCAACAAGTGTCAAGATAGGATGCAGTCTAGGCTTGTATTGACCGGAATCATAGACCACTCCCTTCTTTCAGCTTAATAGCTCTATTTGGACTAGATTAAATTTACATGGGGTTCTGGTTCTATTTTTCTAGTTTTACAGGTGCTCCTCTGTGACTTTATTTACATCTGCATCTGCCATATCTGTTATGTTTTAGTCCTGTCTGGCTACAAATCTATGCAATTTTCCAGACAAATGGAAAACAATGATTTTTGACAGCTTCTCCAAAAACAAAACTCACTCAATAATCTATTTGGTCTGGATGAACTTGTCTACATGCTGAACCTGGGAGATCTTTATGTGGAGGAAAAAGAAATGGATGGTAAAAGTGGGGCTTATTAAAGAGGGGATTATAATCACAGCTACAAGTCACTGTGTCATAACTATTAAATACCATTAGATATTAAACACATTAAACTAACAGATTTTTTTTATATTCAAGCTGATAATGTAATACAGTACACATACTGTAAGTCTTAAAGATAATAAGGAGAACAAATAATGAAGTGAATAAATAATAATAAGTGTGAGCATATTATCACATAAAAAACAACCCCCCAGAAACTCACTCATCCTGTAGTCATTTTTATGCAAATGCAGGAGTTTCATTACTAAGGAGACATGTTAAATGTTTCATTACAGACGTCCCCCTGATAAACTAATTCAGTCCCAATAGAGCTAATGACTCTCCCTGACCTAATCAAGGCATCGTTTGCTTTGCAACAGTATGGAAATCACCTATGATTCAGAACGCATATTAAATGACATGCTGGTTGAAAATAGCATTAAAGGAAATGCTAATGAGGACAAACGTAAGCTCATTTCCCCAAAACGTCATCAATCAAATACTACTTTAGTTTTGGAATGGAAATATGAGGTTAGTGTAATTCAAGACTTCTGGTGACAGACTTCCATACACAAATCTGACTTTTTTATTAGAAGAAACATAAAGCCACATGAATATCCACAAGAACAAAACCAATTTTCTGTAATGAGTCCAATAATGAGATAACTCTGACTAGCCAGGGACAGGATCAATTAATCTTGTTCAGTAATAAGTTTGTGGAATTATCTGCAGCTTGTGGAGAAGGTTGTTAGATACACCAAAGAGGCTTCTGCTTCTGCAAATGGCACAGCTATTAGTGAATGTGGGAAGAATACAGAAGAGGCCTGTCAGACCAACAAATGGTTTAATTAATGCCAAAGTCAAGCCTGCACGTCAAAATATCTAACTCATTATGTCAAAGTCCTGCAACAGTGTTAAAGTAACCAAAATAACAGCAATAGTTTTAAATAAATTGTGAAAATACTTGTTTTTCTGACTTTCCTGTGTAAATGAAACACTTTCAAGTTGGAATAAGTAGAAAATAAACTGATCTTTTTTTAAATCTAGAATTTGTACCATTTGGATTTGCAGCACCATGAAAGTTTGTGCACCACAAAATATTTGAGCTCTCAGATCAACTTTACCAAAGTCTCAGACTTTCATTAGCCTGTCTGAGCTATAACTCAGTCATAGATAGGATAGGTACCTCAAACCTGAAAATTAAAATAATGGATGCTAATAATGCAGGAAAAGACTATAATAAGATAGCAAAGAATATTCATGTAGCCATTTCCTCAGTTCATAAAGTAAACAAGAAAGGTTTCAAATAGAACAGCTCTTGGCATTGCTGGAAAGGCCCGTCAAACCCCAATTTGACTGCAATAGACAAGGAAGAGTTATCAGAAAAAAATCTTTCCTGTGACCTCACCACAAAATTCAGCATCAGAAGTTTTGAAAGGAACATCTTTCCAAAATGCATCAGGTTTGTATACAAGTCCTATAGACTGGTAATGGTAAAATACAATATTTTGGCAATGAGTCAAAGTATGTTTGTAGACAAAATGGTGCAGAACTTCATGAAAAGAACATTTCTCTTTCTGATCAATCATGTTTTGGGCTTGTGTTGTAACCAGTGGCACAGGGAACATTTCACTGGTAGAGGGAGGAATGGCCTCAATTTAATTAACCCAGCATCACACAATCTGTAAAAATTCTGAAGATGAAAATGATGGCGTTTACAACAGGATAATGATCCTAAACACTTCAAGAATCAAGAATCAGCTGCCTTAACAAGCGCAAGCTGAAGGTTTTGCTATGGACTTCACAAGAGGTGGGTAGCAAGATGCTACATTTATTGTCACATTTACTTGAGTAATTTGTTCAACAAAAATTTTTGTTGTTTTAAAAAAAAAGTACAGTGGAACCTTGACTTACAAGTTTAATTTGTTCTGCGACTAAACTCATAACTCAATTTACTTGTATATAAACTAAATTTCCCCATTAAAACAAAGTGAAACGCTATTAATCTGTTCCAGCCCCCCAAAACCCACACATTTTTTGTGTGTTAAAAATGTGTTTAAATAAGAAAAACAAATGTATACAAAATAATAAATACACAATAAAAGAGAATGTAAAGAAATAAAGTGATTGTATTAAGTGTATTTACCTAGAAGATCAGATGAAGATGCTGGCGGACAGAGAGGAGGTTAGGGAGAATTTGTCATTTCGTGCTCTATCGCTTAACTTACTTGCTACACACTTAATGCTAATTTATTGCTAAATTTAACTTACATACTATGCTACACTTTATCACTAAACTTATTTGCAACTTTTTTCACTTAATCTTTTTCTTCACTGACATTTTCCTTTTTTGTCACTTTCCTCACTTTCACTTGCAGGGCATTTCAATAAAAATCCTGTCCAAGGTTTGTTACTTGCTCCATTTTAAAATGTTTAGAAAAAGAGTGAGGCAAGTGTCTTTACACAGCACCAACATATGACCTCGTCTTCTCAGCATTGATCTTGGCAGTCATTCATGATGACTGGGCTACCACGTGGTGGGAGCTTACTCGCTCATAACTCGCTCATAAGCAAAAAATGGTGAGGCCTCGAACCTTGGAAAATTTGTTGATTTTCCAAAAAGTTTCAGCACTTTGCCGTACTTTGTTATTTCTTCGACATTTAATTTATTGTTTTAAAGAATTATCCTTATTTGAGTTAGCAAACGGCTGTTTTACATTATTTTATTACAATATGTTTGATGGGAACATATGCTTTGGACATTTTTGTTTTGATGATTGCATGTGATAAGTAAGACTGATTTTATGGTTCTGTTTTGATTATGTAAGACTGGGGAAGCAACTTGCTACTTGAGCAGTCTTTACCAGATATTTTCTTACTTTTAATTAAGTAATAACTTAAATGATTACATGTACTTCTACTTGAGTATTCAATATTTTAAGGTAACAACACTTTGATTTGAGTTCAGCCTTCTTAGTCCCCAGACCTAAACATCATTAAAAATGTGTGGGTAGATATCAAAAAAGCAGTGGATGCAAGGAGGTGCAAGAATCTCACAGAATTTGAAACCTTTTACAAGAAAGGGCAAGAATAATCCAGACAAGAACTGAAACACTTTTAGCTGCTATGAAAAAGTATTTTCAAGATATCAAAGGGGGTGTTACTATGTACCGACCATGCAGGGTACCCGAACTTTTGTTTCTGGTCATTTTCCTTTTTTGTCATTTTCAATTGTAAAAAACTAGAAATAAAGTAATCCTGTTTAGAATATTAACAAGAAAAAAAAAAAAAAAAAAAAAAAAAAAACATTCGATTAGCCATTCACAGTAACAGAACAATTGACCGGGGGTGCCCAAACTTTTGAATGCAACTGCATATATAAAGAAACGAATGAAAAATTCAAGTCACATAAGCCCACAACTTTTGTTTCACTGGCCAACTTGAAATATTTGGATGTTTCTCAGGAAGAAAAGCTGCTGATTGCATTTGTGAAGCCTCTATGCTCCTGAAATAGTGAAGTGATTTGAAAACACATCATTAAGCTCCAATCAAACCAAGTCCATCGTAAATGTGGATTATTTACATGGTGAAAATATATTGCTGAACATTAAATGCTCCTTAAAAGCAGTGTTTCTTTTCAGAAGGTCATTCACAAAACAATTCTTGGTTAACATGCAGCTATTCACAAGCATCTTAATTCTAGTTTCATTGTTTGCATGTAGTAACACCGTGAACCCATCTCAAAGGAAACAAACTAGTAACAGACAAAGGATCCTAATTGTTTAAGCAATGAGCAGTGTGGGTACTACCCCACACAGAGTGAAAATGCATGGGTGTGGCCAAGCAATGCAGACAAACACCTCGAATAACTAAATGTTCAGGAAGCAAGAATTTGCACACAATATCCTCAGGCCGATTATTTGCATAAACTGGATAAAAACCCAGCAGTGTTCATTCAACTGCATATAGTTCATGCTCTCATCATATATGCTGTAATACTCTCATTCTAAAGGATTTCAGACCATATCATCTGGTTCAGAGTGAGCACTGAGAACAGTTTTGAAATACGGACTGTCGGGTCACAATAGCATTGTGTATTGGCAAGATCCTGGCAATACAAAACATCATAATACAGGGGGTATGATTCAAAATATACTGTTAGCAAGGTTAGCATACATTGTGATTTTTTTTACACTGCTAGTTCACACTGATGTGATGTTTAACCTATAAAAATGAAATGGCACAAACAATAAAAGCTGAATGTAAACAAACAGATTAACCTCGTAAACAGCCTGAACACACCAGCATCTGCTCCTCACATTCAGAGCTTCATTCTTATTTTCTAAGATACACACAAAAGGGGGAGTCACATGAATTTCTAATTAATTTCTTCATTACAGTGTATTTTAAGCGGCTAAATATTAAATATTCTGCTGGAAATAAAGTATGCACAATATCTTTTTGGAATTACATTGAAGTTAAACATTGAAAACCTGTAGATGTGTTGATTTTTTAGTCCTACACAAATAGAACTGAGCACTTATTTGCTGAAGCTCTCGAGTAATACATCTGAGCTTCATGATGAACCTACATGAAGTCCCTTCAGTGCTGTGAAGCCTGAATTTCTGGGACTAAAAATCTAAAAGCTCTAGATTTTTTGTGTTCATCAGAAAGTTGTAAATACAAATGGAAGTGTTCTTTTACAAAAACCAACAACATTTTGCATTTTTTCATTTATAAAAACACTAAGATTTGGGCATTTAGACTTAGAGAATCCAAACATATACTGCAGACCAAGTTTACAAGGTTAAAGCAGCAGTAGCTATGGACTAGAGGTTGTCAATATGATGATATGTTGTCATTACTGTAAAAACTGACATCACATGTTTTATGGACTATAATGTAGACACCTTCACTTAAGCTTAACACTTGTTTAAATGAAAGCTCAGTGCAGCACGTGGATACTGACTTTATTTTTGGAAGCAAAGCAGCAGACAGAAAATTTGCTGTTAAAGGAAAACCTCAACAGAAAAGTTTGACCATGCAGACATTCCATTCTCTCTTATCCTTCATTCCCGATTTGATAAACTTTTGACTGCATGACCTTAGCCAAGGAACATGGACTCATTTCTGCTCCGTTAACTCTGGTCAACAAATTCCTAAAACTCTTTGACGTGCAAATCTCCTCTGTGCTCTGTAGATGCAGTCCCAGCAAGGCCTCCATGGATGTAAAGCTGAAGGAATGCCCATTAAACATGGCTGACACAATGCAGGCCAAAAAAAGTGCTTAAATGATACAATTGCTTACAAGGGGATGTCCACTACATCCACTTCTGGACTACATGCAAGCTACTCACCTACATGCAAAGTCCAGTATTAAGGTAATAAAAAAGGCTATGCTAGTAAACAGTAACTTATAACAAACATCCACTCCTAGCCCATTGAACATATGGTGAATGTCCAAAAAAGGCAAGGAACCGACACATGGGGCCTGAGCGGTTCAGCAAATGCTGGCGCTGTCACTATATGAGGAGTTAAAATCCAGATCATGTCCTATCGGCAGCCGGGGCCCGAGAGAGCAAAAAATGTACATGCTCTCTCTCTAGGCAGGTAAGACTACACTTCCCCAGCACTACTAAGTAATGTCGGCTGGTTCATGCATCTGCCAGACAATCCATCAGAACTGGGAATCTTGCATTTTACTCTGAGCACATTGGCTGCCCAGTGGCAATGTATAGGCTGCATTTTTTTAAAAAAAAAAGCAGAGCTTGACTTCACATGCATCGGAGGAAGCTTGGGTTAGTCTTCACCCTCCTAGAGTCAGGGGCATTGCAAGTGACAGGGAGAGTCAGCAAATAGGTGTTTATTATATTTCTGATTTCACAAATTGAGGCTTTTTGTTATGGACCCCAATAAAATTCACCACAAAATAACAGAGGTTGACAGATTATCAGAGCCAATATTCCACATTTTTCAGGCACTTAACCTCCACTTCTATGGCAGTAAAATAATTGTTTATTTTTTTTTATCTATGCAAAATATCTGACACAAACATGGTAATAAAGACACACTTCTGTAGTCTGTCCTACCCACACTGCTATTTGATTGATAGAAATGTGGACCAGGTCAAGTAAATCCAATCAAACAATGCTTTTCAGTGTTTTTACAGCTCATTCAAAATCATATTTACATTTTTTCCACTTATCCTTAATGTCATCCTGTTAATGTTATCAGCCAAAGCCAAACTCTGCTTCTGTAAAATTTCCTAACAAACACTAGAATTCAGTAGCCACACAAATGTGTAATTGTTGTTAAAAAAAATCACCAAAACTTCTCTTAAACCACATCCAGATCTTAAGGAAAAGTTCTGACGCAGTACACTCTTTTAGTACAGAGTGATGTTGTGTAGGTTAATTGTGTATTAGCTGACATTATTTAGCATTTTTCAGATTATCTGAAACAGCACTTGGAACACCTTTTCCATTCTTAAAACATGTATTTTTATAAGTTTCTAATATTAAAATTTGTTCATTAAATGTAAATCTGTACATATATGCATACACACATACATTTACATGCACACACATTTTTTGTGACATGTCTAAAGTACACTTTAGCTTAAATATGAGGCTAATGTAAGTCTATATTCTGTTACACTGACATACTATTAGCCATGTAGCTAAAGTGTAACCCAATAAGAAACAAAAACTTCAGACACCAAACATGTCTTCATTGACCACTGTATGAGGTAATGAGCCAAAATATGTAAATGAGTTGTCAGTGAACCTTTCCAGCCAACAAAGAAACTGACCAAATGCTTTGCAATAAGTTTCCATGCTCAGATTGCTTATGTAAGCAATATTTAAATCAGAAATCATATTTACACTATTTTTTCCAACTTCTCAGATGTGTCAGCCAAGAGATGTTTGAAGTCCAAATTTTCCTTCTTCAGCCAACATCGGTGAAAACACTAGAAGTCAACAGACACCTAAAACAGCCCAGTAGTTTCTGTAAATACACTTTTTTTCCTTCAACCTGTTTAACCACATCTAGATTAGGTCTCACAGACTAGTCATTGTGGTTTAGGACACAGTATGACTTAGTGAGCTATAAAAATGAACAAAACAATGCTGATCAATGCTGCTAGGAAGCCTGGGAGACATTCATTAAGATGTGAATGAGGACTGAGATTAGTTTTTGTGATGTATTTATAGAAGTGACTGAAAAATTTAGGTGCCTACTGAGTTCTACTCAGTGTCTTCAGTTCTGCTGAGGCAAAGTTTGGACTCCAAACAAGTCTTGGCTGATGGCCTACATCTGGGATCAGTGTGGAAAAACATGTAAATATGAATTCTGAGATTCTTATAATGTTTAACCAGAGCCAATCTTGTTTAGAGTGAGTGCTTTCATCGACAGATGACATTTTAAGGGCGTATTTGTTGCTATTGTGTGGCGAATTGGTGAGCCAGTGTTGAGAAATGTCATGAGCTTCAAAGAGGCCTGGCAACACCAGAAAAGCATAGTTTCTTTGTAGAGGAACCTCATCCACACCAACACCCAGCATGTTAAAAGTAGGACTGCTTTCTTGTTCACAGCTGTGTGTATACAAACCAGGGTTTCAGCTAAGTTAAGGCAATGGTTCTTACATGGCCCCTGTCTTGCCCCATATGTAAACTTTATAGCTTAACCGATAGACAATATTACAAGTCTAGTTCACCCAGTGTGCTTTTGGGTGACAACAGCCTTTGAGCGCCAGTGTAAAAGTAAATAATCAAACCTCACTGGCTACATTCAGAGAAAGCAGGAACTTAATAATAGATCATGGCACTGTTCTTCTATCTAGCTTCAATACATTAGTGGTGATTGGTTTGGTTTTGTATGCTTTCTCCATCCATATTAACCAGAAAAAGCTGTTAAAATATCTCTAGGAAGACTGGGCTCTACCCTACTCTTACCACATGACAGCCATAGCTAGAAGTAGCCTTCACAGCCCTTCTATGATAAATGCTCCAGTAAAATACATGTAGAATGGCCTTAGAGAAGGTAAAACAGCCACAGTCATGGCAAAAGCTCTACTCTTTATCTTATCTGTAGGCTTATAGGTTGACTTTTGTGGCTCCACCTTGTTAAGAGTGGTTGTGAAAAGAAAGGATATGAAATGACTCGAGGAAGTGGCCAAATCTCTGGATTTTTAATGAGGGGTAAATTAAAGTACATACCATAGCATTCCCTGCCTTGCTTCCACACTCCGGTCCGCTCCTCTCTGCTCCAGGAAGGCTGAGGAAAGCCGAGCAGCAGCCGGCTCGAGAGAGAAATGGATCCGGAGAAGAAATAAGAGAGTGCTGCTGTAGTCCCAGTGGTTTCAGGAGCTCCCTTTTGTTGGCTGCTGTCCGTTTAGAGAGAGAGAAAAGTAGCCACTCCGTGTAAAAAAAAGTTCCCGTTTCGCCCACAGCGTTTCTCTGAGCGTGTTCGCGTTAATATTACAAAACAAACAAAACCAGGAGCTTCTCCTGGACCTCCTCTCTGAAAGAAAGCAGGGGGCGTTTAGGAGAGGAAGAAAAAAAATCCTGTATCGCTGTGTCTTCTCCTGGGTTCACCACGTTGTTTTTGACCACTTATTATTATTTCCTTTGTTGTGCTCCAAACGTCCTGAACTGTCCGCCTCGACCACAGCCTTTCCAGCTGGAAGAAGATGCACTAATGTCATCAGAACAGGCAAAGCGAGCTTTTCTTCTACTCGACAGTACGAACGGAGCAAAAAAAATCCTCTGACGGTGTGCGTGTGTGTGTGGATGTGTGTGTAAGTGCGTTTTTTCAGCTTCCCAATAATGGCGGCTCTTCTCGCGTTCCCAGCCTCTCCTCCCTCCTTTACTCCTTTAGTCCTGCACTCAGAACAGAGCAGAGCTACACACACACAGCTCTACAGCGCCTAGACTCCACCACACTCACACCACACTACCCACAGCACTACATCACTATACTATATAACAATAATCACAACTAACACTACATCACTGTACTATATAACAATAATCACAACTAACACACAGCTCTACATCACTGTACTATATATTATTCACAACTAACACACATCTCTACAT
>BRDA01009673.1:5707-29109 GCA_036984385.1 Crenuchus spilurus
GTTGGGCCAACGTATGCTTGCTATCTGGGAAAGATGTCTATGTATTTAGCGTCTGAGAATAGAAACAACAGCAGACTCAAGTCCAGTGGTGAGATTAATGAACACTTCACCATCTACGATGCTAAAGGCTGCCAACCAACCCAACACAATCAAGGCTCTGGAGAACAAAAAATGTAATCCATTGTTAATTATTCAAATTAAAAAGTACTCTTGATTGTTTACTTTGGTGATGAATTCGTTAGTGATCTGTTTACGTCTCTGGGAAAGTTATCCACCTGGATGGAAAGTTTATTATTGTGGCATCAAATGAATTTGTGGTATTGAGTCAAAGTTCCACGTTCTTCAGAACAGCTGTTGTACATTTTGAGCCAGAGAGCGGACTGAGCTTTTCAACATTATGGTTTTTTGTGTTTTCAGAGCTTCAGTTTGGCCTATTGCAGAACTGTGTAGCGCTTAGCAAGCTGTTTGCTTCAGCGTATGCCTGCTCCACTGCTTTACACTCCTTCTATCAAATCTGCAGTGCAGCACAAGCCCAAGAAAGAACGAGGCGAGTTTAGTTACGCAGCAGAAGAACGAGAAGTGACAGAGCGTTGAGTTTCCTCTTTTCTGGATGAATAATGCAAGCTAGCGATTTGTCCAGAATCTGAAACGAGGGAGGAAAGGTGGAACGGAGAGACGAATAACAAGAGGTAATTACGTCCCCAGAGAGAGATATCGCAAAAGGAGGAAAATGGGACATGCAGGTAGAGGATAAGAGATGGAAGGAGATGGAGAGAACCAAGGGAGCAAAAGAGCAAAAGAGTGAGACACGGAGAGCAGATGGAAAAACGAGAACAGAAGTGACAGGAACTTGATTAAAACCCTATTCTGGGATGTGCGGAGCTGCTTTACGTCCACTTTCTCAGCTCAGATGCTCTTCAACAAAAGCAATGTTCTCTAAAGAAAGTAGCCAGACTCTATATAAAAAAAGTATTGGGACACCTGCTCTTCCAAAATCAAGAGTATTTAAAAAGAGTAACTGTCTCTACAGTCCAGGGAAGGTTTTCTACTAGATTTTAGAGCATTGCTGTGAGGATTTGATTACATTCAGCTGCAATAGGTTAATTTTTAGTCCTATTCTATTGGCTGTACATCTCTACAGGGACTAGAAGAGTTGTTTGTACATCTTGTCTAATGCCAGGTGTTGGCTGGTAGTAAGGAATCTGGTCTTGTGACCGGAAGAATGCTGGTTCAATCCCCAGAAAGGTCATGACTGAAGTTCCTTTGAGTAAGGCGTTTAACCCCCAGCTGCTCCCCGGCCGCTGTGGTTAGGGCTGCCCACCACTTCAGGCATATGTTCTCACAGCTAGTGTGTTCACTAGTGGGTGTGTTTCACATCACAGATGCGAGGTCAAATTCCGTTGTGTGCAATCACATTGGTAGCAGAAGGCATAACAACTTTTGTACATATAGAGGTTTATTCATGTATTTCAGCAACTATCAAACAGCTTCTATTATATGTTGTTTCAAAAGGGTTTTGTTTGTTCATCAACATTAAAAGAACAAAATGTGGCAGATTGAGATTTGATTGAAAAGTTCTTCCTAGAGACTCTTACATTTTAAAGGGAACCGAAGGAGCCAAGGTTGATTTTCATGTTCCTGATGAGTTTGTGATGAAAGTGCTGGGTAAATATGAAGCAGAAGTGCCACTAGCATTTATTACTGTCCTTCCAAACACATTTCAGAAGCACAGTCGTTTGCAGCGGAATTGCTTCCAGTTTCTATTTTCTCCCCTCACGCTAGAACAATTTCATCTCTATTTACATGTCATTTAGGGCTAAACATATTCAGATTGTATCTTCAAGATTTTCCCCTCTTCCCTTTGTCCTCCATCCTTTCATCTAAATGAGAACAAAATTGAGGAAAAACAGCTACATTTGCTTTTCTTTTTCATGACGCCTTTCTTTTCAGCTGCTGTCTTTCATTCATTCATTTTAGCTACATCATAGACACACTGTTTATAGTCTGGGCTCTTATTCTTAGATTCTCTGCATTGGACAGCTGTAATAGCTGCTGGAAGATTGTTGTTGACTACTTTGAAATTATCATAAGAAATACAATCATACACCAAAAATGTATACTGTTAAACAGCTCATTTGAATTCATAATTTAATTTAAAAAGTATTTGAAGTAAAAAGGTAAACTGTTTTGTATCATTTTTATTAAGTAAACATTGCGTGACATACAGTCAAAAGTTTGGACACACCTTACGGTCATTCAGTGTTTTTTCATTATTTAAAAATGGTCTATATTGTAGATTAATGCTAAAGTCATCTAAACTAAAAAAAGAAATACATAAGCAATTATTTAGTAAACAAACAAGTGTTAAACAAACCAGAATATGTTTATATTTTACATTCTTCACAGTAGGCACCTCTTGCTTAGATGGCAGCTTTCTTGGCATTTTCTCAGTCAGCTTTATGAGGTAGTCACCTGGAATGGCTTTCAGTTAACAGCTGTGTCTTGTCAAGAGTTCATGATTTGCATTTCTTGCCTCTTAATGTGTTTGAGACATCAGTTCTGTGTCTACTTTGAAGAATCTAAAATCTAAAACATATTTTGGTTTGTTTAACACTTTTAAGTTTACTACATGATTCATTATGTGTTCACTCATAGTTTGGATGACTTCAATATTCATTTACAGTGTATGGAAAAAAAAAAACATTAAATGAGAAGGTGTGTCCAAACATTTGACTGAGTATTTGTAATGTTTTTCAAAAAAAAAATTGTTTGTTTTAATGTTGATCAGTGAGTCTTATAGCTGATGTAAATGATAAATGCAGACTCTCAGATGATGATAATCTGTGATGGTGAGTTTGAGTAAATGACTATAAACAGTATAAATAGTGAATCTCTCAGACTACAACTGTCACATTCCTAATATCAACACTCCTGAACCAGAGACAACATCACAAGTGTCTTACCTGGACTAAGCAGAACCAGAACTGGACTGTTACTCAGTACAAAGTCCTCTTTTCAGATGAAAGTCACTTTTACATTTCATTAGTAAATCAGCTGCTAGAGTCTGGAGGAAGAGTGGAGAGACACACAATCCAAGTGTCTGAAGTCCAGTGTGAAGTTTCTGCAGTCTGTGATGCTTTGAGGTGTCATGTCATCTGCTGCTGTTGCTCCACTGTGTTTAGTCAAAAAGTCAACACAGTCATCTACCAGGAGATTTTAGGGTGCTTCCACATCTACATTGTTTGGTCCGGACTTTCAGACTTTTCAGTTTGGTCCAAACCAAAATAGCAGGTGTGAAAGCGGCCACGAACCACGGTCCGGACCAAAAGAGCAAAATTTTGTCCGACCAAAAGAGGTATTCTCAGTCCGGACCTACTGAACCATGGTCCAGTTTGTGTGCAGTGTGAAAACACTTTTCTAGAAGGATCGGACTTTCGGACCAAATACAGGAAGTTGACGCAGACGTTTAACAACTTTCAACAACAATAACAGATGAAGAAAAATAACCTGAACCACAAAAATGAGCTGTGGTAGCACATGGAGCGAGGAGGAGACGACATGTTTAATATAATTTTGGTCTGATGAGCATGTGAAAAGTCAGCTTGAAAAACTAAAAAAATACTAAAATGTGCAGCTTATTTTCTGAGAGGATGAGAGAGAAAGGAGATGACAGAGCAACCTAAACTAAAAAAAGCTGTGTCATCGATATAAAAAACTACATAAAAGTATTATATATCCAAAGTATAATATATACAAAGTAACAAACACACAAACCTTGGTTCGGACCATGATCCAGACTTTCAGGTATGAAAGCACACTTAGAGCACTTCATGCTTCCATCTGCTCACAAGCTTTATGGAGATGCTCATTTACTTTTCCATGCTCATTTACTTTTCCAGCAGCTGCTCACAAAACTACTGACCATCATATTACTGTGACTGACTGATCAACAACTCAGTAAGTTGTTGTCAAATAAGTCATACTGATCAACACTGAAATGTGTCACTTTACATGTAGTGAATGTAATTCTGAACAGAATGAGCAGCTCAGTGAATATTAACTTTAATTGTATTGTCATGTATTATTTTCAGTAAAAAGGCTAAGTGGCGTGAAAGCAATGTGATGGTGGTTTTGCTTTTCTTTTGGGCCCAAATTCTGCATTTTACAATGGAAAAGCAGTACACTGTGTGCATTGTATTTCATGAGTTTCCACTTTGGAGAACTGAGTCCTCTGCACTGTTTTACTGGCACTGTTCCCTCTACATATGCTAACAGTGCGGACCACAGTCTGTGGTCACTCTGTTCCTCAAAACAGAACCATAAGAAGTGAAACGTACAGTAGAGTGGAGGGAGCATCCCTTTTAAATCTGTTCTCCTCTGATTTCCAACCATCTTTCCAACCAACCGTCACGTCCCATTCTGGGTTCTATTTTGATAAGGGACCTCCATGTGTCCATTTACTCTTGTTCTTTCATTTTATTGAAGGAAGACCAAGAAAGAACCACTGCAGGCCAAGCTCTCTCTCTCTCTCTTGTCTGTCTGTCTGTCTGTCTGTCTGTCTGTCTCTCTCTCTCTCTCTCTCTCTCTCTCTCTCTCTCTCTCTCTCTCTCTCTCTCTCTCTGTATGAGACTCTGTACAGTAATACATGATAAGTGTATGTTAACAGTGAAAGAACAGAGCAGCTCAATGATGGCAGTGATACGGTTTGTTTGATTGTTTTGTTAGTCTAAGAGTGAATGTATCAGCTTTGATGTCAGACCTCACGTCTGTGTGCCATACATGCTTTCTTTTCTTTTCATTTCTTTTTTCTTTAGAGTTATGTGACCTGTTTTTCTGGGGAGGAAACAGAGCTAACGAAACTGAGACCCATTCTCACATTAACAAGTCCAGGATTTGTTTCACTAAAGATAAACAGAGCTGGCGATGGTGAAGATATTTCAGTATTCACAGTTTGTGACTGTGTTTGGCAAAGATTACCACACACACACCCACATACCACTGACGAGAACAACATGAGTATACACCACAATAATACCAACTCCAAAAGGACAATTATATTCCAGGTGACAACAGTGTCAGTGAACAAAAAATGACAAAAAAGAGACATTAGTGTCTGCCAGGGTGTCTCAGACCTTGTCTTGTACATCAAAAAAATTTACATGGGAAGTTGAAGCACTCTGATTGGTAGAAACTCAACATTTGATGTTCTGTAGTGTGGTGTTTAGTCTGAACGGATGGATGGTCATAAGGAGAGACCCGCTGAACTATTGAAGCGAAGACCAGAAAAATGTCCTCACCTTCACTGACGTTTCATACTTTGCTATCTTGCTGAGGACATCTGGTCCTCACTAAGACACACACACTCTATGTGGCATTTCTCCAACTCCATCTCTTCTGTAGCTGCCTATGTTTCAAAACTTCCAGTCCAAATGTTATTTAGAGCTGTGAAGTCCACTAGAAAGCAATAGTCACCTAAATATCCCAGTTGTTTTCACCAAAGTACATCACCAAAACTCTCAACTCAAATCGCATGCAGATCTTAAAATCTCATGTGTTGTAGGACACAGACTTTTTTGTTAACAGTAAATGTACCAGCTATGACTTAAACCTCCATACGTATACTATCTGGACAAAAGTATTGGGTAACCTGCTCATTCATTCACAAAAGTACTGGATGGAGCAGAGAACCCAGTTCCACTGTTCCACAACTCAGACCTGCTAGGGACCGTCAATGCTGAGCAACGGTTTGACCTGCCAGGGAAGGCCCCCGATGAGCGGTGATTGGACCTCAGTGATGTAGGGAACTTTTTTTTGTTGCCTGGGAAGGAGGCCCACAAGAAAACATTCAAGCATGGCAGACTATGGTCATAATTCCAGGCGTGATGTGCTATGGCAGCTCCTACCCCCATTTATGGCATTCAGTGGGTTGAGGTAGCCTCCCATTGCCAAAGTTGCATAGTAAGGTGGCGTACTCCCCTGCAGTCCTCTTCAAGTGGCGCATAGATTCTGTAGAGGCTCCCATGGGGTGACGTTGCACCTGTAGAGCCTGCTAGTGCCCTTGAGGTAAGAGTTTTTTTTAGAGCTTCATTTTTTACTATTCCCTCCGAGTGCAGTGGAAGCATGCATGCACCACACCTTTCCACCCCCACTGCACTCATTCACCCATGGTTGTGGCTTTATTGTTTTGTTTAGTTTCTTTCTGTCTTTCCATTATTTTTGTTTAGTTTACACTCCCCTTTTTGCACTTAAATCCAACCTGGAGGCAGAGTTTTTGTTTTTTATCTTCAGACGGGACCGCGTTCCAGAGGGGGCTTGTCTCTGCCCTCTGTCTTGTGTTGGTCCCGTAACAATAGGTTCCTGTTTATTCTTATTCAATTGGCAGTACTTCTCTACTGGGACTAGAAAAGCTGTGTGTCTGTATGTGTAAATCTGTGTCAATTTCAAGGAGCTGAATACATTCATTAAAAATAGTGTCCAAAAACTTTTGGACATATTGTGATGCAATATAGCTGACAAGCTTGCTACGTGAGATAGCCTCTGAGTTGCTAAATATACACCCACCTCTTTTTTAAGCATGGAATTGCAAAAGACGCCTGTGGTTACAGGACACTAGAGACCACTGGGGACAGTGATCATCCTGACAGATGGACTAACAGATGAAACAGCCCTTTCCTTCACCCACCTACACATCAACCCTTCCATCCATAGATGTGAAGCATAGCTGTATATGAAACATACATACTAATGGCTTTGCTGAGCTGTTTTCCTGAAGCACTAATGCATTTTAATGACAGAGCAGAAACAGAAGGACAGCCTGGTCAATTGGTCAGCTGATGAAATGATAATCCTGACCGGGGACATCCAACAGTGTCTGATTTTAAATTATTCTGTAGAAGTTTGTTGTGCGGTGCACAAACTTTTGAACAAAGACTGACATGAGATGACATCTGGGATTTGCAATCATGGTCATTATGATGTAGAAAGTTATTGGAAATCAGACACTGTTGGATTTCTTGAGTCAGGACAAGCAATACTCATTTATTCAGTAGGTGCATCAGTCAGTTAGCTGATCAACTGACCAAGCTTAAAAACAGACATGTTCAAATGTCCAACCCAATCTCCAGACAAAAGAAAGATGGACAACAAATCCATCATAAAGTTATAAAGTCACTCAACAACAACTATAGGGAAGGCATGCTAAATATGGCTCATTTCACCAAATAATGATTTCTGAACTTTTTTTAAAATCTGTAGCATTACAGGGTTTTTTTGTTTATTTGTTTGTTTTTGTTTATTTATTTATTTATTTTGCAGTATTTGAGGTTTGTTATTTTAATCAGTTGTCATTTTCTGTAAATAAATTCTCCAATATTTATATGTGGAATGTTATCAAAAATGTTAATTTAAAAAGTTTACTCAATCATATATCAATAAATAGTTAAACAAGATAAATTGTATTTGTTGTGGTCTTATATATTTATATATTTATGTATACTTTATATAAAATATTAATTTACTGACCTGTTGTTTGATTAGTTGAACTATTGATAGTGAGTTGATTTTCTCCGCTACTGAATGTCAGACAAAACTGGCTTTGAGGTGGATCTTGGCAGTGGTTTAATTAGCTCACCTGTTGATATTAAGTTTAATTAGCAAACCTCTTGATATTTGGATTAATTAACTCAGTTACTGATAGTCAATATAATTACCTCAGCTATATATATTTTGTTTAATTAGCTTAGATATTAATAATTGGATTAATTAGTGCATTGGTGATATTTGATTTGATTTGCTGTCATGTTTATATTCGGCACAGGTACAGATGTTTTGTTTAATTAGAGCTGCTACTGTTATTTGGTTTAATTAACTCAGATGCTGATATCTATTTTCATTAGTTCAGCTGTTTATATTCTGTTTGGTTAGTTTAGCTGCTATTTGGTTTTAACTGCAGTATCAATTTTATGCTTATACATGGAAGACGTTTTAATGAACACATTTAAGTATTACTTTTAAATTAAGTTGAAATTAATTTTGAATTTCAATCATTTTATATTTTTGTGTGTCTAGTCTTGTTTTTTTGTGCAAAAACTAATTTAATTATCCATTCAAGATGTATTAATTATTATATTTCATTAATAGGTAACAGGAAAGAAAAAATGTAGCCTTTAGATCATTTTATGCCTTTGATCAAGCTCATACTTAATAATTAATCAAGCATGTTTTTTCATAGTTACAAAAATTTGTTTATAATCAAAAGAATTAATTACCTGTCAGAATGGCTTATAAGGATTATGTCCAATACTTAATTAGTAGCTCTGAATGTTGGAGGAGGAGTAGCATATCCATCTTATCAACGTCATCACATTCCATAAGGGAGGAGCTGGCTCTTAATGAGCTAGAATGAGTGTTAATGAGATAAGTACTGAGATAATGAGGGCTATTGCTGTTGTGGGGTGCTTCAACTGTGGTTCAGCTGTGGTTAGATACAGCATTAGTATAAAAAATTATTTGCAGTTAAAAAAATTTACTTGCATTTAAAATGTGATCATTTTCTCATTATTTAATTATTAAATGGCTACTGTAGTACAAGTTGTTGCAATATATATACCTACATAATTTTTGTCATAACTTGAATAATACTTGAAAAAATCTATTTTTATACTTTTTACACAATTTTATCATATGTATTATATGATTATATAAAACATATAGGATATGTATTATATTTCAGAGGAAAAAAATGCTTCATATTTAATCTGTATTATATTATTAATATACATATATTTTCTGTTACATTTTATTGTAATATATGCATAATATTAATAATTATAATGTTAATAACATTATACAATGAAACAGTGTTTTATTTATTATGAAATTGTTTATTATGTGAATCTGATTTATATTTTATTATATATTTTTTTTGTTGTGCTGACTGTATATGATATGAAATACATAAAAATATGAAATTATATATTGAAATGTAATTATGTATTATATATTGAATTATATATTGAAATCTAAGTTTACAGGAGAAGAAAAAAACTTATTTTACTTTTAATGAAAGTCAATGGAACTGGAATGTTTTTTTGGCCATTTCTTTTGGCCCAGTTTTCATCAAATTTATAAACAATGTAAAGAGAAACAGGCATTTTCAAATTATGTCAGAAACTGAAAAATTAAAAAAATGTAGATATTGGATTTTTTTATATGATGAACAGGAACAGATGAAAGATGGATGATTATCTTGCAAATACTGAGATAGGAAACATATCACTTTAACATCACTACAGAAAGTTTGATCACAGAAGTGGGTTAACATGAATCTGAACTTAAATGTCAGACATCTGCAAACTCAGCACTAATCCACCACAGCACCAAATGGCAGCTTTGAAGTCAAAGCTTCACCAGGTACAGCACCCTGATTGAGAGGCATTACAGGGGAGCCACAGTAATAGCATAAATAAAAAACTGATACATTGCAGGATGGTCCAATGTCAACCACATGAAGAAGCGAAGCCGAGATTAAAGCAATATTGAGAAGACAAGAAGACAAGGCGCAAGTTAATAAAGCTGTGTGTGAGAGAGAGACATACCTGGACGATTTGATGGTGCATGTCGGACAAATAGTTGCACCGTTGGCTCTGCATTTGGATGCACTCAGCGCTGTTAAAGGACAAAAAGAGAGTGATGGAGGAGAGAGAGGTGGAGGAGGCCCGAGAGGACGAGTGGACCGAACAGGACTGACAAGAACTGACGAGGACGGGCAGGGAACTCTCAAATACGCAGCTGTTACGGTCAAAAACACACATATATACACACAAAGACTGACAGAAGCAGCCGCATGTCTGCTTGACTTTCCTGACCTCTCGCTATCTCTCTCTCTTTTTAATATTAATCCAGCACATCTGGTGTGAGTGTATGCAGAAAGCTGGCTGTGACAGGATTAACTGCAGCCATTGTGCCCCAGCCCCAGGGTGGGACGTCCTGCGGATGCTGCCACAAAGGGACATCCACATCTTTTCTTCCTCTGTCTATCCCTCCATCTCTCAGAACATATCCACTGAATAGATCAGGCTGACACAATTACAGTCAGTGCTGCAGGAACCTCAAACATCCAATGCTATCCACATGTCTCAAAAGTAAGGAAACACCAATATAAAATGAAAACAGTTTGGAAGGCAGTAATACAATTTTAGGCACAAGCTGTGGAGGAAGGGGGAAGGCCAACATGGTGGCCATTGTAGATTCAAGGTAGGTATGACATGTCAAACTGGCAATTTCACCAGAAAAACACTGGTGTACTTCTTGTCAATGTAATTGTATTCATTCTCATGTTAAAACAGGCTGTGTCACCCACTGACCTTCAAATTTATAAAACAGAAGTGGCCTAACAGATTTACCCCACAGCTTGTGTCTAAAACTGGATCACTATCTGCAAAATCATTTTATAAATGTGTTTCCTTACTTTTGAGACACCCCGTATGTAAAGTTATTATGAAAGATGGTTCTAGCATGTGTGGTGCCCTGATCAAACCCTCCCTTCACTGCCACACCCAACAACTGTATTTAAGTAATCCCACCCAAAAGATTTTAAGTAATTTTTTACTTTTACATGGCAAGCAGCATGATCGGGATTCAAACTCGCAATCCTCAGATCATAGTCCACTGATTAAATACTTAATACCGATAGCAATTCTGTACTGTATTTCAAAGAATTATTGTTTTATTACATTTTGTGATATTGTATTGTATTTTACTGTATTTTGCTGCATTTAGCTATATTTTGTTGACAAATAAAGAATTTTAGGCATAATTAAAGTATAAAAATGTAGAAATATGTCTGTTCTATCAAATAAACATTTGGTATTAAAAACAATGATGAGCATTTTAGTTTATGGTCAAATAACTGATTTGTTATCAGTGATGCTGCACTTGGTATTGGTTTCAAAATCAAAATTCAGGTACTGTGTCAACCCAAACTTCTTCTTTTTTCTCCATATATAACAAAAAGGTATACTAATAAATCACTTTACCAAGCATACACACACACACACACACACACACACACACACACACACACACACACTAGTGCTTCATCTGCCATACATTGCCATATGGGTCCACTGTGCATCAACATCTGATTGTTCCTTCATTGATTCTCTCCTGTCCTCCACTTTAGCAAATTGAATACCCAATAAGGTTCTCAGAACAATGGATGTAGAGTAGAAAAGGAGAAATGTGGAGCAATAGAAAGACCCACAGGAGCCATCTTTCCATCTAAAGAATCTTCAATTTATCTTCTAAGCAGTAAAATCCACTGTGTTTATCTCTAAAGAGCTGCTCCAGCTGGGAAAGTGAGAAAAACGTCTTTCATTTACTCTCTTCAAAGAAAAGGAGCCATCAGTGCTTAGACAAAGAAAGACAACTTAAAGAACACCTAATATCACTGACTGTTCAAACCTTTACACACACACACACACACACACACACACACACACACACACACCATTCACACATGTGTTTCTGTGAATTATGGGGAAATTACATAGAACTTTAATTTCCTCAAGAGCCAAACTTCAACCATAACTACTATTAGCTTAAGCCAAACCTTAATATTGTCCTAACCTAATCCTAATTTTAACCTTACACCTACCTAACCCTAACATTGGTAACGTAACACATTACATTTGCTCATGTTACTGTAATTAGGTAGATTCTGTGAGTAATTTGTAATTTTTTAATGTTTTTGAAATAGGTCATTTTACTTTTACTCAATTACATTTTAACACAAGTGTTTTACTTCGCTACATTGGAAAACTCCCCGTTACTGAGTAAAACATTTTATTCGGGGAAAAAACAAACCGCCCAAACTGAAAGGAAATTGGTGCGGGGCGCTGCTGCTCGCGTGCATAATTTCCACTTGAGCCTAGTTGGAAGATGGCTGGTGCCGAGACAGACGAGAAGGAGTTGGAGGTCATAGAGAAGGTTGAGGAAAGCCAAGTAGAGAAATTGACTTCCAGTGGAGAAGAGGAATCGGAAAGCAAAGGAAATCCTTGGCCATATCTCAGCCAGTTTTTTGTTTTCAAATGCAATCGAGGCAATAACGTCCTCATGCAATGCAAAATATGCCTGCCCCACCGAACAGAGCTGTTAGCTTTCAAAACTTCCACATCAAAGCTGCGAAACCATGTGGTGGTAAGTAGAGTATATGTGCATTTGTCTATGTATCCCAAACATTATATTTATTGTTTGGTTAAAACCTTCCTCCATGTAAAATGTGCCTTCATGATATCAATTTGTTTGGCCGCCTAGCCTAGCATCCATACTGCTAATGTTTCAAATGAATTGAATCACCTCACATTTACAAATTGTTTTTTTTTTTCAGAACGACAGTCAGAAATAATATAAGTATATGATTTTAGATGCAATTTGTCTCATGAAATGTATAATAGACTAGCTCCTGGGTTGTTAGCTGTAGCAGAGACTAGAGCTTTGGCTGGACAGTAATAGCCCTTCAAAACAACAGCTAGATTGGGAACGCAAGCTTTGCAGGCCTTTGCGAATGTTCATGAAATGTGACATTAAAAAGATAAGATGCTATGATGACTTTAAATATGGAGAAGCACTTCACTTCATATTGTAGCATAGTTGCTAAACAGCATGCATGCAACAGCATTAGTGCTACAAACTTTGAAAACCAACTAACTACTGCTCAAACTAACTTTACAGTCTAAAGCTGTAGTATTCTGTGGGGCAGGGCACTCAGTTAAGACAACTGATATGATTTGTTTATAGAAAGAAAAAAGAGAACAGTTTGTTAATAAGTAATTGCTCAACGTTTTCACTGTCTTGGATACTCTGTTTGATTTAGGTTTTAGTTTTATTATTATTATTTTATTGTGGTTTTTGAATTGGATCATACAGACCAGAATTTTGCACTTTTTGCCAGTGCTTAAAAATGTTTTATGGGGTGGCCTGAACATAATTTGCACAATATACCTTTCGACAGGTTGTAAACATTATGCAGTTAATTTGTGAATTATATTTTCTGTAAAAAGGAAGGAAGAGCACAGTGTTACTAAGGAATCACTTAGCTGTCTTTAACATGTGAGTGTCTCGGACACTTTGAGTTTGGCTGGTTCAAGTTTCATATGTGTCATTTAGTAAGTTTGCTTTAGTGGCTTTAATTTGCAATACAGGTAGCATTTGTCAGTAAAGAAAAAACTGGATCATAGAAACTTATGCCACTTCTACAGAGTGGGCCATTTATATGGATACACCTTAATAAAATGGGAATGGTTGGTGAAATTAACTTCCTGTTTGTGGCACATTAGTATATGGGAGGGGGAAAACTTTTCAAGATGGGTGGTGACCATGGTGGCCATTTTGAAGTCAGCCATTTTGGATCCAACTTTATTTTTTTCAATGGGAAGAGGGTCACATCAAACCTATTGGGAATTTCACAAGAAAAACATTGGTGTGTTTGGTTTTAACGTAACTTTATTCTTTCATGAGTTATTTACAAGTTTCTGACCACTTATAAAATGTGTTCAAAGTGCTGCCCATTGCGTTGGATTGTCAATGCAACCCTCTTCTCCCACTCTTCACACACTGATAGCAACACCGCAGGAGAAATGCTAGCACAGGCTTCCAGTATCCATAGTTTCAGGTGCTGCACATCTTGTATCTTCACAGCATAGACAATTGCCTTCAGATGACCCCAAAGATAAAAGTCTAAGGGGGTCAGATCGGGAGACCATTCAACTGGCCCACGACAACCAATACTTTCCAGGAAACTGTTCATCTAGGAACATCTTCATCATGAACACATTTTATAAGTGGTCAGAAACTTGTAAATAACTCATGAAAGAATAAAGTTACGTTAAAACCAAACACACCAATGTTTTTCTTGTGAAATTCCCAATAAGTTTAATGTGACCCTCTTCCCATTGAAAAAACTAAAGTTGGATCCAAAATGGCTGACTTCAAAATGGTCACCAAATGGACTTCATGGTCACCACCCATCTTGGAAAGTTTTCCCCCTCCCATATACTAATGTGCCATAAACAGGAAGTTAATATTACCAACCATTTTCATTTTATTAAGGTGTATCCATATAAATGGCTCACCCTGTACTTGAAAATGTTTTATGGGGTGGTCTGAACAAAGTTTGCACATTATACCACCTGAAAAGTCCTAATTATTATGTGGACTAATAGTTCATTAAAACAATTTAATTTATGACGTACTTTTTTTTACATCAAATAATTGAAACTAATTATGTAACTTTTACTCAAAGTTAATTTTAAATTGAGTACTTTTTTACTTTTGCTCGAGTACATTTTTAGATGGGCACTTTTACTTTTACTTGAGTAGAATTTAAGTAAAGTAAAAGTATTTTTACTTAATTACATTTTTCCAGTACTTTTTCCACCTCTGTCATTACCCTAGTCATAGCCTCACTCTAACCTTACCCTAATCCTAATCTTACCGTAACTCTGACCTTATTTTAACCCTAACCTTATCCTAACCCTAAACTTACCCTAACCTCACCATAACTCTAACCTCTCCCAAACCATTACCTTATCCTAACCTTACCTTAACCATAACCTAACCTTAAACTTACCATTACTCTAACCATTCCCTAACCCTAAACTTACCCTAACCTTAACCTAACCTTAGGATAACTTTAACCTTACTCAAACATTTACCGTACCTTACTGTAACTCTAAACTTACCCAAACCATTAACTTGACCTAACCGTTCCGTAACTCTAAGCATTATCTAAGTTATCTAAAACTTACAATAACTCTAACTTTACCATAACCCTTACCTTACCCTAACCTTACCATAAATCTAACTTTATCATAACCCTTACCTAACCATAACACGTACCTTAAATCTAAGTCATGTCTTCACATTTACATTTCATTGTGTATATTGTGTTGACCAGCTGGAGGTCCCCACAAATAAGGAAGGTCCACAAAATGTGAAAGTGTAAACAGATAGTTAGTTCTCACAACAAGGCATAAACCTGGTATACACACACACACACACACACGCATGCACAAATGACCGGTGCCAGGATTTTCTCATCACTCTATCAAAAATAATACACTTTCTATCTCATATACACAGACAGTGAAAGAAAATAAAGATGTAAACAAGCTGAGGCTTTCACCTTTCACACACACACACTAAACACACACACACAATAAACACACACACACACATTACACACACTGCGCATTTTAAATTGATGATTCTAAATTAAATGTTTTACAATTCTGAATAATTTGCTGATATTATAAAAGAGAGAGAACAAAAAGAAGACAGAGAGAGATACAGAGAGAGAAAGAGAGAGAGAGAGAAAGAGATACAGAGAGAGAGAGAGACAGAGAGACAGAGAGAGAGAGATACAGAGAGAGAGAGAGATACAGAGAGAGAGAGAGAGAGAGATACAGAGAGAGAGAAAGAGAGAGAGAGAGAGAGAGAGAGAGAGAGAGAGAGAGAGAGAGAGAGAGAGAGACATAGAGAGAGAGAGAGACATAGAGAGAGAGAGACAGAGAGACAGAGAGAGAGAGAGAGATGGGTAGATCTGTATGGCTAATAACAGGGAAGACTGTTTGTCTTTTGTTATTTGTTTTTCCACTATTGTTTTTTACACCAGTGCACCATTCACTCACACACACACACACACACACACACACACACACACACACACAGCTGTTTTTCTGAATTCCCAAAATTGCATTATTTCAGGTCATGAAAGTTTGAGGATTTGAGCATGACAGAGAAAGAGAGAGTTTTGCAGGTGATATTTTAATTTAAGCCTTAAGCATTCTGACTGAAACTGCCAACTGAGATTTTATCTCTCTCTCTCACACACACACACAAACACACACACACGCACAACTCTGAATGCAAAGAACAGTCACACCCCTGCTAACACACTGACCTGTCAATCAAAGCAGAAATCTAATCAATAAGAATCACTTAAAGGGCAAAATCTGCTGCACACACACACACACACACACACACACAAACACACACACACATACAAAGCCCAGAACAGTGCGAAGCAACAGCTAAACAAAAAAACCCCCATATGATCATAGGTGTCCTTCAACTCTCTCTCTCTCTCTCTCTCTCTCTCATTCACTCTAGCTGTTCTTTTGTGCTGTTTTTACCTTCCCCGCAGGTGTAACATTTAAAAAGCAGGACACAGAACATCTGTTTGAGAAGAGCTGGAGAAGAAGAAATAAAGTTGAGAGAGACAGCAGAGAGAGAACTTTAGGGATGGAGGAGTCAGAGTAAGGGAGGACGAGAGACAACGTACAGAATAAAGTCAGAAGTAGAGAGAGACAGAGAGAGAGAGAAGGGAAGAGAGAAAGTGTCCTACCTGTACAGATGTGTAGAATGCGAGTGGCTCTTCAGCTCTCAGGAAGACCTGCTGTCCTCGTCTGAAAAGATAAATGAGCACGATCAGAGCCAGGACCACCATACTGACCACAAGAGTGGAGGAGAGAGCTTCTGAATCTGTCTCTGCTCACATCTGTCTGCACACACACACACACACACACATACATACATACATACATACACAGTCATTCATACACACACACACACATACACACACATGCAAACACAAGCAAAGTAACTCCTTTTGAGACCCCCCAGGAAAGTGTGTGTGTGTTTGTGTGTGTGTATGTGTTCTTACACGTCTCTCCCTCTCTTCCTCTCATGGGTGCTCATGTCATTCCCACCTGCCGGCTCAAAGCTCGGAATGAAGAAGAGAATGAGTCCAAGGCGCTCTCACACACACACACACACACACATACACACACACACAGACACACCACGGCGTGAACTGTACAAGAGCTAAGATCACACTGACTGCACACACATGCTCACTCGTCCCTTCTTCTCTCTCTCTCTCACTCTCTCTCTCTCTCTCTCTCTCTCTCTCTCTCTGCATCAACTCAGAGTTCCAGTGTTTGTTAACGTTCAGGGTCCTAGAGCCCTCCAATTACTCCATTCAGAGTCTCTCTCTCTCTCTCTCTCTCTCTCTCTGTTAACTGTACAGTTACTATATCTGAGGTATAATATTATACTATATAATACAGTGGACAGAAGTATTGGGACAACCATTCAGTTACTTTCTTCAGAAATCAAGAGCACATCATAGAAAATCCAGGGAAGGCTTTCTTTTAGACTTGGAGCATTGCTATAAGAATTTGATGGTATTCAGCAGAAAAGAGTGTTGAATGTTGATCACCACCACCACCTCATGCAAAACTCATCCCAAAACTAAAAACCCAGTTCCACTGCTCCACAGCTCAGTTGCTGGGGGATTTGACGAGGTGTCCAAAAACTTTTGGATTTAAAGTGTGCATATGCAAATATATTGTGGACTAATATCCTCTATTCAAATGTGTAATATTGTTTATTGAGTTGTTAATTGGGCGGCACGGTGGCTTAGTGGTTAGCACGTTCGCCTCTCAGCGCTGGGGTCTTGGGTTCGAATCCCCATCTGAGCGGAGTTTCCATGTTCTCCCCGTGTCTGCGTGGGTTTCCTCCGGGGACTCCGGTTTCCTCCCACAGTCCAAAAACATGGGGATCAGGTGAATTGGGTAATCTAAATTGTCCATAGGTGTGTGTGTGTGTGTGTGTGTCTGTCACCCAGCTAATGGATTGGCGCCCTGTCCTGGGCTTAGTTGATTAATGTAATGCCCTGCCCTGCGCCCAGTGAGGCCCTGATAAGGAATAAGCGGGTGTGATAATGAATGAATGAATGAATGAATGAGTTGTTAATTGACTCATATCTCCTATTCTAATGTGTAATATTGTTTATTGAGTTGTTAATTGACTCATATCTCCTATTCTAATGTGTAATATTGTTTATTGGGGTTGTTAATTGACTAATATCCTCTTTTGAAATGTGTAATATTGTTCATTGAGTTGTTAACTGACTAATATCCTCTTTTGAAATGTGTAATATTGTTTATTGGGGTTGTTAATTGACTAATATCTCCTATTCTAATGTATAATATTATTTATTGGAGTTGTTAATTGACTAATATCTCCTAGTGTGTGATATTGTTTATTGGGGTTGTAAATTGATTAATATCTTCTATTAAAATGTGTAATATTGTTTACTGGGGTTGTTAATTGACTAATATCTCCTATTCTAATGTGTAATATTGTTTATTGGAGTTGTTAATTGACTAATATATCTTAGTATGTGATATTGCTTATTGGGGTTGTAAATTGATTAATATATTCTATTTAAATGTGCAATATTGTTTACTTGGGTTGTTAATGGACTAATATCTCCTAGTGTGTGAACTCGTTTATTGCGGTTGTTAATTGACTAATATCTCTTATTCTAGTGTGCAATATTGTTTATCGTGACATAAAGTGGACATATGCAAATACAACACAGCTAAAAAAATTGGTGACATCCATTACACTGAACATTTTCCATAACAGCAAGCTTAGAAACTATGATAAAATTATATTGAGATTGTTCAGGAACTAACATCTCCATTTGTATAATAGCTTTTTTTTGTTGTTGTTTATGGACTAATCGTCAAGTGATTAATAGAGTTTATTTAGGTTTATGAACTAATACCTCCTATTTTTTGTTTGATATTGCTTATTATTTATGGACTAATATCTCCTATTCTGGTGATTAATAGTGTTTATTGAAGTTGTTTGTAGACTAATATTTCCTACTCTAGTGTTTAATGGTGTTTATTAAAAGTTGTTTGTGAGCTAATTAATTAAATTAAATAAGCTTGGTTTAGTATACTACTACACAGACATGGACACGTGAGACAGTGTGTATTTAACAGTCACTGTCAAGAAAATGTTGGTACAATTATAGTATAGATGGACACCAAATGGAAATAGGATTTTATATTAAAGTGGATGGTAAACCTAACACACCACACATGAATGCTCTCTCAGCTGCCACCTCTCTCTTTCTCTCTTTCTCTCTTCTTCTTTATTTCTCTCTCTCTCTCTCTCTCTCTCTCTCTGTGTTAAAGGAGGAAGCAGTGTGAATGTGAAAGCTCTAATTTGTTCACCCAGATAAGAGGCAGGGAGGTTTGTGTCATTTATGCTGCATTTTGCTTTAATCTCCTGCGAAAGAGGCAATCTGAGCAGTAGGGAAACCCTGGTACCTCATGAAAATTTAAACCCCTTGTGGTTTGTCTTCAGAAGTCCTTAAAAAAGCAGCAATTACAGAAACCTACTCAATCGGCCCACATCAAACTCAACAGGGGTCACCTGGTCAAGTCCACAGAGAAAACAGCAGTGCCAAAGGGCCCAGTGACCCACTACTTTTGCTCATTTTTATAGATAATGGTGAGAAAACAAGTCTAATTCCTATTACTGAACACCTCAAGTTCAAGTTCAAGAGGTTTTATTGTCATTTCACCTATATACAGTGCAGTCCATAATGAAACGAGATAATGTTCCTCCAGGACCAGGTGCAACACAGATCACAGGACATCTGACAACATACAACAGACATGCAGCCATACAGGACCTATATTACAGTACCAGCCCTTGACAAGACTGAGACACTATTACGGGACAGGACAAATGTGGAGATGGTCAGTACATAGTACTGAGTGATTGACTGGTAGGGAGTAAGATTCCAGGTTACAGTACATTGTTTGCATACTGTGAAAAGTGAAAATAGCAGATTGTGCAATTGTGTAAATGTTGCAGTGTGCAAATGTGCAAATATTGCAAGGAGTTGTACAGTATACTCTGATGGGCAAATGTGCTGTGGTATTTAGTTGTTGAGATTCAGAGTTATGTGTTAAGGAGTCTGTTGGAAAGTCTAGCAGTGAGGGTCCAAATTATATCTTCCTCCAAAGGGCTGCAGCGTGAAGAGTTCATGTGATGGATGTGATGGGTCTTTCAGAATGCTGAGAGTTTTCCAGATGCAACGTCGTTATATATTTTTGAGTCTTGCAGTTAGAAGCAGAGCAATTCTCAAACCAGACAGTAATGTAGGTGCTCAGGATGGACTCTATGGTTCCTCTATTGAAAGTGGGGAGGATGGTGAGTGGCAGTTGAGCTTTCTTTAGTCTTCTCAGAAAGTAGAAATGTTGTTGGGCTTTCTTTCTTATGGAGATGGTGTTCAGGGACCAGGTGAGGTTCTCTTCCAGCTGAACATAGAGAAATTTGACAGTATGTACAGGAGAGCCATCAATGTTTAGTGGAATGTGTTCTCTTTTCAATTTACTAAAGTCAATAACCATCCTTATCTTTGTCAACATTCAGACATAGTTTATTGACTTTGTTGCAGTTCTTTAGTCATTTCACCTCTTCTTCTCTTTAAGCTGACTCATCGTTCGCACTGATGAAATTCACCACAGTCATCTGTGAATTTGACAACATGATTTGAGCTGTGCATTGGTGCACAATCATGAGTCAGTAGGGTAGAAAAGCATGCAGCCTGGAGGGGCTCTAGTGTTCAGTATGATGGTGCTCAAGATGGTTGTACTGATCCAGAACAACTACAGTTTCCCAGTCAGGAAGTCCAGAATCCAGTTGCAGAGAGAGGTGGACAGGCCCAGCGGACTCAGCTTTTCGATCAAGGTGCTGAGGAATGATGATATTGAATGCCGAGCTACAGTCTATGAACAGCATGTGTCCTTCTTATCCAGTGAGTGAGTGCAAGGCGGATGGCGGTGGCTATGGCATTGTCTGTAGAGCAGTTTGAATGATACGCAAACTGCAGTGGATCTATTGAGGGTGACAGCAGGGTTTTGTTGAGCCTCATAATGAGCCTCTCAAAGCACTACATGAAGAGATGTTGAAGATGTCTCTGAAGACATTTACCAGCTGGTCTGCACATTCTCTGAGCACTTTGCCAGGGATGATGTTGGGTCCTGCAGCTTTTCGTTGGTTGACTCCGCATAGAGTTTTCCTCACATCCATTGTGGTTAGACAAAGCACCTGGTCATTGGGAGGAGGTATGTTTTTCCTTACCACCATGTCGTTCTGTGCCTCGAAACTAGTGTAGAAGTTGTTCAGCACATCTTGGAGTGAGGCGTCAGTGTCACAGGCAGGTGGAGAAGGCCTGTAGTTATTAATGGCCTGAATGCCCTGCCACATGTGCCATGTGTCACCACTGTTCTGGAAGTGGCGTTTGATGCTCTAGCCATGTGCGCACTTCACTTCTATGATGGCCTGGGACAGTTTGGCTCTCAGAGCAGTTTTATCACCTGATTTGAAGGCGGAGTCCCAGACTCTCAGCAGTGCATGAACCTCTGCAGAGCCAAAGGTCATAGTGTGAAGGAAGTAGCTGAATTGGCAGATGTATGGATTTTTGTGAGTGGAATGGAATTGTGAGGAGAATGTCCTGACTCGGGATTGTTACTACTGCTGATAGTCCTGTATAACTGTACACTTCTATACACGTGCAAATTCAGCTACTTCCTTCACACTCTGACCAATGACTCCTTTTTTGCCAATTAGCAACATCTGCTTTGTGACCCATCTACCACACAATGAACAAGACATTCACTGCACTGTAGCATGTCTTGTCAATCTATGAATCCCCTCACACCCAGCAGGGATTTATCACCTGATCATGCTCATGCAGCACCCTCTCAGATATTTTGTCTGGCATGCTTACATAAACATTGTATAGTTCCACAGTAAAATTGAAGAAGCAAACTTCATCTTGGCTGTAATAGTTCTGCAGTCTGATAAATGGTTAAACATTAATGTAAACTTCACTGCATTTGGCATGGACAGTGATTATTATAATTCAAAATAAAACAGTTGATTTTTGTAATGTATTGTATGTGATTTTAACACAATCAAGGGCTTTGTGTCTCTGTGTTTGTTTTCACCCTGGGTGGTCTGTATCAAGTAAAGCCTAAGAATAAAATAATGTTTCCTCTGAGGCCACGCCCTTCCATTGCTTACAGCTCTGGAAAGTACATCACACACACACGCACATGCACACACACACGTCAATGCCTGATCAGTGCACTTAAATACACATGCCAGAACATTTCCATTTAACAAAAACCTTAATCAACACTCACACTTTATGCAAAATCTGCAGAAACAAGTAATTACAGTCCAACACCTAACACACACACACACACGCACACGCACACACACACACACACACACACACACACACACACACACACACACACACACACACACACACTAAATGGGACCTGTAGGTGCATATTTAGAGATATCAAAATAATATAGGGGGTAGGGCAAAAGAAGAGGAAGAGAAACAGTGAAAGAGGAATAAAGACAGACAGAGTGAAGAGGGGTTCTATATCAAGGAAACTTCACATGATTAACCCCCCCCACACACACACACACTTAAACAAACCATCTGTCTGGATGAAATGTTGAAATTGCTGCAGCCTCAGGGTGAATACAGTGCACATCACAAATCATTTAACACACACACACACACACACACACACAGCAAGTCCAAGCTGCTTAATCATTGTTATTGATGAAAGATATTGTATTGACAACATCACTGTTGGTCACACACACACACACAGCAGATAAGTTGTAGTACTAGTAATTGTCAGGACTGTGGTTAGGTTTATAAAAGACTCAGGATCCGGATGCACACGCAGATAAATAAGGAAGTGAATATTTATTAAATAAGTGTAGTAACAAAACAAAGACTGAGATAAGACTAGAAAAGAAACAAAGGTAAGGCAAAAATCTAGGGACACAATAAGACATGTAGACAACGTACTTACAACATAACATCATCAATGAACCGCAACATGGTGAGACAAACACAGAGCTTATAAAGACAGACTGATGAACTAAAACAAGACACACCTGAGACTGATTATAGACATGGACTGACGACATGACAGGAAGACCAAATATGGGCATAGGGAAGTGACTGGGACTAAAGGTGTAAAACACAACATGACCACAAGATGGAGACAAGACTGGACGGAGATTGGTGATTCCTGACATAATCCCCCCCTAGGGCTGGCTCGACCCGAGACAGCCCAATCCAAAAACTGAAAAGCAAAACAAGAAACAAACAGAACCTTAGAACTAAGACAAAACGAAACCCAGGACAAAACACAAGGGTACAAGAAACAAGGGACAAAGACTAAACAAAAACACTAAGACTACAAAAACAATGACCTGAAAATACGATATGGTGAACAGAACAGAGACATGAACATGAAACAGAACCATAACTACAATCACAAACTGGGATACAAACAAGACTAGAACAGAACTGGAATTAGTGAAAACATGAAAAGCAAACTACAATCTATGACATAAAGGGGACATAAGACTCAACACAAGACTCAGGGACGATGACACTGCAGGATTACATAAAACAGAGGCAGGTCAGA
>BRDA01009673.1:29418-41743 GCA_036984385.1 Crenuchus spilurus
GGACTAGACGTGGCGCTCCTGGCCACCTGGGGACTAGACGTGGCGCTCCTGGCCACCTGGGGACTAGACGTGGCGCTCCTGGCCACCTGGGGACTAGACGTGGCGCTCCCGGCCACCTGGGGACTAGACGTGGCGCTCCCGGCCACCTGGGGACTAGACGTGGCGCTCCTGGCCACCTGGGGACTGGGCGAGGGGACCTTGGATAGTATTGCTGGCTCGGCGGAGGCAGCCCCTTGCGTGGCTGCTGGCTCGGCGGAGGCAGCCCCTGGCGTGGCTGCTGGCTCGGCGGAGGCAGCCCCTGGCGTGGCTGCTGGCTCGGCGGAGGCAGCCCCTGGCGCGGCTGCTGGCTCGGCGGAGGCAGTCTGAGTGGACACAGTCATGGTTCTGCTGGATGTCTGGCTGGACTTGTTCTTCCAGATAACCACTGGGGATTGGGTAGAGGCTTCCACCCCTTCACCATCCAGCATCACCGCCCCTTTTACACCCCCCCAAGAAAATTCCCGGGGTTTAAGGTCCTCATAGAGGTCCTTTAAGTCTGAGTCCAGGAGGATTTTAATGGCCCAAAAGTGGTTCAGGGGTAGTGTGGGCATGATCTCCACCATTATGCTTACTGCTCTCCTGATCCAGTCGGTCTCACTATTGAGCAGCTCTTGGCTGGTGGTTAACTGGTCCTTCATTTGCTGAAGGATCTCTGAGTTTTTTCTCAGGACTGCCACTATAGCCTCCTTCTCCTGAGAGTCCTTTGGGAGTGTGGAAAGGCTCCCTTTTTCTGCTGCATCCTTGTTGAGGCGGTTCATTTTGTCAGGACTGTGGTTAGGTTTATAAAAGACTCAGGATCCGGATGCACACGCAGATAAATAAGGAAGTGAATATTTATTAAATAAGTGTAGTAACAAAACAAAGACTGAGATAAGACTAGAAAAGAAACAAAGGTAAGGCAAAAATCTAGGGACACAATAAGACATGTAGACAACGTACTTACAACATAACATCATCAATGAACCGCAACATGGTGAGACAAACACAGAGCTTATAAAGACAGACTGATGAACTAAAACAAGACACACCTGAGACTGATTATAGACATGGACTGACGACATGACAGGAAGACCAAATATGGGCATAGGGAAGTGACTGGGACTAAAGGTGTAAAACACAACATGACCACAAGATGGAGACAAGACTGGACGGAGATTGGTGATTCCTGACAAATGATTTATTATTACTACCTATACTACATACTATGACACCATCATTACTTTTAATATATACTACTATACTTTTCTTACTTATACTATATACTATTATACTACTATTACTTATATACAACTATAGTATTTACCTATACTTTATACTATTATTACATATACTATATACTATTATAATGTTTTACCCACACTATATACTATTATACTAAAATTGCTTATACTATACACTATTATACTACTATTATATATACTAAATATACTATAATCAACTATATTATACTATTTATTATTAATACTTTATATTATTATACTATTATTATCTATACCATACAAGTATTATACCTATTATTACCTATCCTGTTATCTGTAATTATAAATAAATACTAGAAGTCAATTATAAGTGAATAACACTGTTACATGCTGATCGTTATTTACATTGTATGAGTGATTTTTCCTCCCATGGCTTTGTTGAGGTTAATACCTTTGCCCTATTTTCAACCTCTAGTCACACCCATTAGCGCAATACACCACTCTCGCCAAATATGCTTCAGGAACTGTGCTTTTGTGTGTGTGTGTGTGTGTGTGTGTGTGTGTGTGCGTGCATTTTCATCTTCCAGTACAGTAAACATTCTCCATTTCTTAATTAATATTTTCAGATGGCGGCGCCAAGTCCTCATTCATCAAAAAGCTCCAGTTTCTTTTGGATCTGCGACAAGTGTGAGATCAAATTTTTCTACGATTAATTTTTTCATTACATTCCTACTTAAACGTCTCATTAGGGTTTAGGTAAAAAGTTACTACTTACATTGAACTCTGAGAAATGTAATAAATTTGCTATGTAAGTATTACTCTCGTGCTATAAACATAATATAGATGTGTAATAAATGTCTTGTAGATGTATTATAATTGTATTTGAACTGTAGAGTAAGTACTATAGATGTGTAATAAATGTCTTGTAGATGTATTATAATTGTATTTGAACTGTAGAGTAAGTATAGTAGATGTATAAGAAATGTCTTGTAGATGTAAGGTAAATGTCTTGTTGCTGTATCATAAATGTATGATAGATGTGTTGTAAATGTATCAGACATATTATAAACATGTTGTAAATGTGTTATAAGCATATATGTGTAAAAACATATACAGTGTTAGTTACATAGTAACTGAATGAATTATCGGTTCATTCAGCTTCGTGTTCTGTCCTGACAAGTTTCTGTTTGTTTTCATGCCAAAAGCAGGACAGAAACATGATAAGGAAGGACTGACTGCTCAACATTAACTTTTCATTCAATTCAGATCAAATAAACTATTTTTCAGATATAACATTTAGAAAATCACATCAGAAAAAGATCAAACAAAAGCCTGATGACCTTCATAAATAATAAACCATTAGCTTCTGACAATACAGAATTACACACACACAAACACACACACACACACACACAACTCGGCTGTTTCTCAGAATCAAAGTGACTTGGAGAAAAAGTGAGATGTAGTAGACAGAAGAATGACGCACAGAGAGAGATAGAAATTGAGAGGGAAAGAGAAAGAGAGAGAGAGAGAGAGAGAGAGAGAGAGAGAGAGAGAGAGAGAGAGAGGGCAAAGTGACTTACTGTGTCATTGTAATAAGAAAAGAAAAGCCAACTGACGGAGTTGTAGACAAAGTATGAAACACAGACGTAAAAACACACTCACACACACTCTGCACTTCAGTCACGAGTGACAGGGCGTGTGTGTGTGTGTGTGTGTGTGTGTGTGTGTGTGTGTGTGTGTGTGTGTCAGGAAGTGTCAATGGGGCTCAGGAGGCTGGAGAGGAAAAGGGTCATCACACACACACACACACACACACCCTTCCATCAGACAAGCTGTCAGGAGACTAGAAGGATGAGGAGGAGTGAAACACAGAAAATGGAGGGACATAGAGAGAGAGAAAGAGAGAGAGAGAGAGAGAGAGAGAGAGAGAGTGAAGGGGGGGCAGGCAGAAAGTGTGAGAGATGAAAGAAAGACAGTCAGAGAGAATGAGAGAAAGAGGTAGACAAAGACTGAGAGACAGACATGCACAGAAAGAGGAGAGATGAGAGATAGAGAGTAGAGAGAGACTGAGACAGAAAGATCAGAGAAGAGTGAACAGTGCAGGTGGTCTGATAATTATGGGATGTGAAGTGAGACACACACAGCTGCCATCACACCCCTGACCCTGTCAATCATCTGCACTGCAACCCGTGGACCTTGAACACACACCGACATCTCCCTCTCTGACCCGACGACCCCATCGACTATTCACAGAAACAGTGAATGCCATCACTCTGGGCATTGACGGAGCCATCAGTAGATCACTGTGGAGACACTCTGAGGTTTATTTGATCTGAATAGACACAGTTTAACCCCTATCTGTTCTCAATCATCCTGACTAAACACTATGGACACATGACTGAGTCCTCTTCTACATACAAATGCTGTTTCTCAATACAAGCTAGTTTGGACTAGTGTACTCAGTAGTACAGACTTGGCAAGTTAGACTCATGACTACATGCAGATGGGAGGACATTAGTTTTAAAATGCAACAAAAGTACACAAGTCCTTTACACAAGTAAAACTACTACTAAAAGAATGAATCAAGTAAAAGTTGAAGTATGATTTAAATTCTTTCTCAATTGGAAGTGCAACCCCAATTCAAAAAAAGTTGAGACGCTGTGTAAATTGTAAATAAATGTTAATGTTTTAAAATGCAATGATTTGTAAATCTCATAGACTCCATTTATTTTCAACAGAACGTAGAACACATATCAGATGTTGAAAGTGAGACATTTTATCATTTCATGAAAAATTTTTACTCATTTAGAAACTGATGGCAGCAACACATCTCAAAAAGATTGGGACAAACACAATAAAAGGCTGAATAATAAGTCAAAAAACAGCTGGAGGAGCAATGACTGAGTACATAAAGAGCATTATAGAGAGGCAGAGTCTCTCAGATACAAAGCTGTGCAAAGATTCACAATTTGTGAAAAACTGTGGAACAATTTCAGAAAAATGTTCCTCAACATAAAATAATAAAAAGTTTCAAATAGAACTCTTTGGCTACAATGAGCAAAGGTTTGTTTGGGGAAAAAAGGCACAACATTTCATTAATTTCCTCTCCAACCATTGGGGGGGGGCAGTCATGTTTTGGGGTAGTGTTGTAGCCAGTGGTATGGGGAACATTTCACAGGTAGAGGAGAGAATGAATTCAGTGAACGTCCAGCAAATTCTGGAAACAAACAGAACAGCATCTATAAAAAAGCTAAAGTTGAAATGAGGACGGCTTCTGCAAATGGATAATGATCCTAAACTCACACCAACACCCTCAATAGACTACCTCAAAAGGCTCGAGCTGAATGTGCTACCATGGCCCTGACAGTCCTCTGATTTGAGCATCACTGAAAATCTGTGGACAGACCTCAGGAGACCAGTGCATGCAAGACAGCCTCACTGTCTCACACAACTGGAAGACTTTTATAAGGAAGAATGTATGAAAATCCCTCAAACAAGAAGATAACAACTTTGATTAGCTACAAAAAGTGTTTACAAGCTGTGTATTTTTTTTTTACATTTTAACATTTTGAAAATGTTAAAAAATAAAATTAAAAATGTGTTTTTGCATAAAATACAAAGGGAATGTGTGTTTAACTTTGTGGCTTTTGGAGATCATTTGATCTTCAAATTGCTTAACTGTTTACAGTAACATATATTTTCACCAGGGGTACACTCATTGAGCTGCTGGAGATGTTAAACACTGTGTCCACTCACTGTTCACTCTATTAGACACACCTACCTTGTTGGTCTTGTAGAAGTAAAGACAGACTGGTGATGCTGTTGCCTGGTTGGAGAACTATTCTTTGACCAGCAGTACCACTGAGGCATGTTCCACTTGTACTAAAATACCCACTAACAAACCACCATTACATCAGAGTCACTGCAGTGCTGAGAATGATCCACCTGCTTTGTGGGGGTCCTGACCATTGTTGAATAGGGTGAAAGGAGGCTAACAAGGTTTAGAGAGAAAACGTGGGCTACAGTCTGTAATTGTAGTACTACACCTACCTGTATACATACATACATACACATTACACTTATATAGCACCTTTCTAGACACCAAAGGATGCTTTACAATCGACAGACTTCATATACACACACTTTGGCGAGAAGTGACAGCCAGTTGTGCACAGCGTACTCTCAATGACCGTCCAGCGACCGTCCAACTGGAGGACTGCATCGAGCACCAGGGGGATCACCCAGGACAGAGTGGCAACAATATCTGGGCATACATACATACATACACATTATACTTATATAGCGCCTTTCTAGACACCCAAGGACGCTTTACAATCAACACACTCCATTTACACACACCAGTGAGAAGCGGCAGCCAATCGCGCACAGCGTACTCTTAACTGGAAGTGACTGTCCACCTGGAGGACTGCATCGAGCAGTAGGGGGATCACCCAGGACAGAGTGCCAACCATATCTGGGCATAAATACATACATTCATACACACCAGGGTAATTTTTAGAGTATCCAATCCACCTGATCTCCATGTTTTTGGACTGTGGGAGGAGGAAACCCACGGAGGAAACCCACGCAGAAATGGGGAGAACATGGAAACTCCGCTCAGATGCGGACTCGAACACAAGACCTCAGCACTGAGAGGCGAACGTGCTAACCACTAAGCCACCGCGCCGCCCATACATACATACATACATACATACATACATACATACATACATACATACATACATACATACATACATACATATTCATACACACACCAGGGTAATTTTTAGAGTAGCCAATTCACCTGATCCCCATACTTTTGGACTGTGGGAGGAAACCGGAGTCCCCGGAGGAAACCCACACAGACAACATGAAAACTCCGCTTAGATGGAGATTCGAACCCAAGACCTCAGCACTGAGAGGTGACCATGCCACCCCACAAGTAGTATATAGTCTATAGTATATATGTATATAGTCAGCTGAGCTGAAATGAAGAATCAGTGAATATAAGGAGGGGGTGTTAATGAAATGGCTGGTCATTGTGTTTTTATCTTCATATCAGAACACTCATATGGCATTTCTAAGTAAAAAAGAAAAAGACAGACACAAAGAGATTGAGTGTGTGTGTTTATGATGAGGATCTTTAACCTCCAAACGAGTGGTGTTATGTTTTGCTATGGTGTGTGTGTGTGTGTGTGTGTGTGTTTGAGATTTCCATACAGATGAGTTATGATAGTGCTGGTAGAACACACACACGTCTGGGAGTGAAAAGATAGACACTCTGTGCACTAGCCTGACCTCAAAACTCAATCTCTCACATGCAGTATACTACGTGGGTTTACATATGCATGTGTGTGTGTGTGTGTGTGTGTGTGTGTGTGTGTGTGTGTGAGTTTGCGAGTTTTGCAGTTGTCAGTCTGTTGCTCACAGATATGTAGTTTACGCAGAAGAGAATCAGCTCCAAACCACAAAAGGCCAGACAGGTGCTGAGTGAGAAGAGGGCAGAAGTGGAAAAAGTCGGCTAGCTGAAACAAGATATTTCCTTCATTCTCATTCCTTTTCTGTCTTTTTCCCTCAAACCATAGAATAGGATGACATTAGCTACTGTACCCACCTCCACATAACCAGAGACCCAGAAATGACTTATATCTCTTTCACCACATACCATCTCAATCACTTTCAACATGTCTGGAGCGGTAATTCCGCCCTTTAAGGACAGCAATCCACCGACCCATCTTTGTAAGGTTCACAATCAGGGTGCGCCATT
This sequence comes from Crenuchus spilurus, assembly GCA_036984385.1. NCBI lineage: Eukaryota > Metazoa > Chordata > Actinopteri > Characiformes > Crenuchidae > Crenuchus > Crenuchus spilurus. The sequence continues at coordinate 36,427 of BRDA01009673.1, forward strand.
CCAGGAAAAACAGGGCACAGGTCTTTCTAAGACACAATCGTTTCTGGAAAAGTAGTAAGTAATCCTAAAGGTTATAGAGGTAGAGCATCATGCATCATGCATGAACGCCATTATGGAACCTCAGAAACCAATTGGATCAATTGAATTTCTGCATTTTGTCTAGACCTCATTGCAACATTCAGACAAGTAATTTCAATGACTTTCCTCCAAAGCTACCTCAAGCAGTTGTCTGTTTTGTCATTGCAGGTGTGTTATGTGTGGGGTTTTCTAAGTGTAATCTACATCAAAATGCGTAGATAGTTGAAGCATTGGGATGGACCTGGAATTCACCTCTACGCAACAACAGCTCTAGAACTTGTAGAACTTGTTTATCTACATGGTGACGCCAGAGCTGACATTCAAGTTAATGCTGCATTGCTGGGGCAAGAGATTGGGAGCTTAGGAACAAGAGAAGACTTTACCTGTCTTTTGTCATCAAGGGCAATGTAAAGGTCTCTGTTAAACAAAATTGATGAGCTCTGGGTACAGACCAGGAATCCTGCACAATTTGCTGTAATCTCATGTGCTTTGCTTTCCAAAAAATACAATCCCTATGGCTGGTCAGCGCTATGATATTAATCATTTTGTTCACTAGGGACCTTACATTGCCCCTAAGATTCTGAACTCTAAAGTTCTCAGTTTCACTAGTCAGTTTTCAGGCAGAAGTAGGAATGAAAGCAATGAGAAGACAGCAGGAGGACTCGTTATTTTTGTATGATGAAAGGTGAAAACTCTGAGCTGTTAAACCCAGAACGTCTGACAACCAATGCTTGAAAATGTTTTGCTACACCAGATACAGTGGTGCTTGAATGTTTCTGAGCCATTATAATTTTTTATTGTCCTGCACACATCTGACCTAAAACTTCATCAGATTTGCACACAAGTTGTGAAAGTAAATAAAGATTTAAGGTTTTAGGTTGTAAGGGAATTCCCTCAGAATTCCATTACAAAAATATAAAACAAATGAGACAAAAATATTATACTTGGAACTTTATTTATTATTATCCCTAATATTCTCAAGGGCTGTTTAATACAGTGGGGCCAAAGTATTTAGTCAGCCAGTGATTGTGCAAGTTCTCCTACTTAGAAAGATGAGAGAGGTTTGCAATTTTCATTATAGGTACACTTCAACTATGAGAGACAAAATCAGCAAAAAAATCAAGAAAATCACATTGTAGGATTTTTAAAAAATTAACTTGTAAATTAGGGTGGAAAATAAGTATTTGGTCAATAACAAAAGTTCAACTCATTACTTTGTAACATAACCTTTGTTGGAAATTACAGAGATCAAACGTTTCCTGTAAGTCTTTGCCAGGTTGGCACACACTGTAGCTGGTATTTTGGCCCATTACTCCATGCAGATCTCCTCTAGAACAGTGATGTTTTGGGGCTGTCACTGGGCAACATGGACTTTCAACCCCACTCCACAAATTTTCTGGGCCACTCCAGGACCTTTACGGAGCCACTCCTTTATTGCCCGTGCGGTGTGTTTGGGATCATTATCATGCTGGAAGGCCCATCTTCATGTTCCATCTTCAATGCTCTCAGTGATGTGAGATTTTAAGCCAAAACCTCCTTCCAATACATGGCCCTGTTCATGCTTCCATTAACATGGATCAGTCATCCTGTCCCCTTTGCAGAAAAACAGCCCCAAAGCATGATGTTTCCACCCACATGCTTCACAGTAGGTCTGGTGTTCTTGGGATGCAACTCAGCATTCTTCTTCCTCCAAACATGGTGAGTGGAGTTAGTACCAAAAAGCTCTATGTTGGTCTCATCTGACCACATGACCTTCTCCCATGCCTCCTCTGGTCATTGGCGAACTTCAAATGGGCCTGGACATGTGCTGGCATGAGCAGTGGGACCTTGTATGCCCTGAATGATTTTAAACCATGATGACATAGTGTGTTACTAATGGTTCTCTTTGAGATTGTGGTCCCAGCTCTCTTCAGGTCATTGACCAGGTCCTCCCATATAATTCTGGGCTGGCTGTATCTAAGATTAAAATTACAGACCTCTCTCATCTTTCTAAGTAAGAGAACTTGCACAATCAGTGGCTGACTGAATCCTTTTTGGCCCCACTGTATATTCTTAATAGCAAAATGACAGAAAATCAAACCAATCAAGTGTATTATATCAACTGTCTACAGTAAACCCCCCCATATTCACGGGGGTTAGGGATCAGAACCTATTGCGAATAGTGCGAATACTTGTAACCCCCCCTAAAAGTGCTTATAGTGTCAGGACTTCTATGGAGAGTGGAGAGGCTGCGAATTTCATTTCCCAGCAGCCCTCAGGTGAGAGGCACACACGCTCCACTAATCAGGGGAGAGTCCAAATGTCATCTTCACAGGAGTTCTGACATCACTCTCACCTGTTTGCTGAGGCTCTATTTAAACCTGGTCTTTTGTCTGTCCTATGCGAAGTATTGCCACATCTGATGGTTAAATCCAACCATATGCCTTAAACTATCATCCTTAACACTTCAGAAACACATGTAAAGACATAGAAAATAAAGTTTTCTCTCTCACTCGCTCTTTCTCTCTGTCTCTCTCTCTATCTCTCTCGCTCTCTGAGAGCCACTTTGTGCTGGAAGCCTGAGAAAAAGCTGGGCGTTTACGGGGCATCTTAGGGGTAAAAGAAAAGCAAAACTAGTCAGGTCTACAGCTCCCACAAAAGTGGCTGTGTGTTGTGTGCATGAGCCAATGAAAGCTGGCCTTGTACGGCCATCTGAATGCCAGCCAATAGCGTTCGAGTATTGGAGCATGCACGTACCCAACTGTTGTACAGTTCATATGTTCTACAGAACAAACCACAAATTTGTGGGTTTTCCGGGAATAACACGTAGATATGTTCTAGAGAAAATTCTGCAAATAGGTGAATCCACGAATGCTGAACTACGAATAGGCGGGGGTTCACTGTATATATGTCTCTGTGTTCTGAAGAAAGGGATGTGAGCCTGCACAGTTTTTTTGTAAAAAATTTCACTGTCTATGCATGTTAGCTTAGCCAGGTAACTTTAAATGGTGACAAATACACTGCAAATGAAAATACTTTTTCAAGGCTCCCCCTCCATGAGAAACTCAATATAGTTTCAGGACAAGATGCCAATTCTGGCTATAAATCTTAACCAGAATGAGGAAAGCTGTGTAGCTATGTAGCTAGTCTCTGTAAGACAATCTATGAGAGGCTAATCTATTCTAATGACTAGCCCACATTATTGCTGGGATTGTCTGCTATTTGGAACAGATTTAAATGGCTATTGAATCATAACATACAAAGTACTGCCTTTGTATAAGCAGTGTTGTGAAGCTAAGGACATTTGCTAGGTTCCAACACTATCTGGCAAAGAAGCAGATGATGGACTTTATATTCAGTCAGCTCTAATGGACCGTTGAGTGTTGCTTACTTAAATATTTTGCTGAGCTGGCATACTGTATGCATATGAAATGGATGAGCCTGCACTGTGTTGGTGACTATAGCAGATAGGCTTTTGAAGTAAAGACATACAGGCTGTTTGTTTTGAAGCTGGCTTCAATTGCAGTTAGATGACTGTAGACACTTTTAATTTGATACAATGATTTATAGCATATATGAGTTTGATGAATTATGTAGAAGGGGCCCTTGCTTTATGCACCACAAGCCATGTTTCATGTTGTTCTTGTTTCTGATGTTTCTTGTTTGAGGTGTTTCTGGTTTCTCGGTTTTTCATGTTGTTGCTCATGGTTTTCGTGTTTTCTGGTGTTTCATGTTAAGGATGTTTCTTGTTGTTGTTTATGGTTTTCATGTTTCTGATTTCATGTTTTGTGGTGTTTCTGGTTCTGGTTTGTATTATTTCAGGTTTTTCAGTTTTTGTTCAGTTTATGGTATTCTTGTTTCTTGTGATTTATGGTTATTGTTTATGTTGTTGTGGTGTTTTCATGTTTTCTTGTTTTGGTTCATGTTGTGTTTCTTGTTGTAGTTTTGTTCTTGATTCTTGGTTGTTTTTTGTGTTTGTTTTTAGTTATGCACCACATCCCAATGGGGTTTCTGTGACCCTACCACTTAACATTGTGTCTCAGGCCACACCCCTGCCTGTTTGTCTATACCACGTGCATCTCTGTTGTCCTTTACATCATGTCTACATCATGTTCACACCCCCCAAGTCTTGTCATGTTATTGGTTCCACCTTTCTCTTTTCTCATGCTTGCTGTCTCATGTTGTCTTGATAAAGTGTGTTTATAATCATCCCCATGACTCCTGTCTGGTGTCCGTCATTCTGAGCATTCATGTCTTCAGGTCAGGTTCAGGTTTAGGTCTGTCATAGTCAAGTTCAGTTTTGTTTTGCCACAGCTACAGTCTTGTTTGTTTCACAGCCTCACTTTTTTTCACTCTTTTCAATAAAAATCTGGTTTGTCTGCAACTCACACCACCTTCCTCTCCTCGGCACAGCCGGGCTTACAGACTCGCACTGACAAATGTGTCTCTGCTTATTTAAGCTCCTCTCACAAATATTGAAAATATATTTTGATTCAGGCTATATATATATATATATATATTTGAAAAGTAAACCCTTTATGGTTTGGGGTATGTTTAATTTTTTTAGGATAAAATCTCGCAGTTATATACTGTAAGTGTTTGTGTGGAATTTTGGTGATATCCCACCGACAAGAGCCAAGGTTCAAAGGGTTACGTTGTGAACTAAATGCACTGGCCAATGCTAAGTAACAAGCTGTTTAGCTAACCTTTGAGCCAGCTACATGAGCTTGATAATCTGGCACAAGTGTTCTTTTTCACTCTTACTGTATGACTGGATGTAGAGGTCTGCATGGGACTGATTTTTTTAAACCCGCTTCCACCAAAAACTCAGCAGCGTTGGTCCCACTCCCACCCACCTCATACACATGTCCGCCTGCTTCTGCACGCAGTCCTAACATGAATGGGATGTTTCTCATAAGCTTGTTTACATGAGACAGCCTGTAAAGTTTGTCAAAGTGTTTTAGTAATGATCTATATATTTATTTAATTTACGCCATGGCAGTGTACATGTGTAGATGATACTGATTTAAATTTGAATGCTACTTAATTTAAGTGGATACAATCCTTCAGTGTTGTTGTTTTTACCCAATAATTGGATCAATACCATTGAAGTAATCAAAATTGGGTTACTTTTAACTAGCATTTTTTCAAGCATATGTCATGACCAGGGGCGGACTGGCATACATTACTACCGGGGCTTTCCCCGGTGGGCCGATGGGTTAGTGGGCCGCCGGGCCGCCGGCTGTTTAACTCAGTCCGT
>BRDA01009674.1:4015-17108 GCA_036984385.1 Crenuchus spilurus
ACCAAGGCTTTCATCAGTCTTAGTTTGGTGTTGGTGCTAATTGACTTGCTTTTCCACATCTTTGTCAATTTGACCATCACCAACATGCCCATGGGTATTCTTGTCTTCACTTCACTGGCACAGTCTGCAGCTTTTGTTACTCTGCATCCCAAATACGTGAAAGATTTGCTCCAGAAGTCTTCCTTCGACTGTGATCTTCAGTATATCTTCAGTGTTCGTCATCACATTTGTTTTAGCTGCATTGATCTGCATGTTATATTCCTTTGCAGCCTTCTGAGTGCGACTCACCAGCTCTTCTAGTTGTTCTTTTGATGTGGCCAATAAGACGATGTCATCTGCATATCTGAGATTTTTGGGGATAAACTGCTGTAAACCAAAGGGGCGGGGCTAAACTGCTGTAGATTAAATGGGTGGAGCTAAACCCCTGCAGGATTAATGGGTGGAGCAAACCCACCTGCAGGATTAATGGGTGGAGCAAACCCACCTGCAGGCTTAATGGGTGGAGCAAACCCCCCTGCAGGCTTAATGGGTGGAGCAAACCCCCTTGCAGGCTTAATGGGTGGAGCTAAACCCCCTGCAGGCTTAATGGGTGGAGCTAAACCCCCTGCAGGCTTAATGGGTGGAGCTAAACCCCCTGCAGGCTTAATGGGTGGAGCTAAACCCCTGCAGGCTTAATGGGTGGAGCTAAACCCCAGCAGGCTTAATGGGTGGAGCTAAACTGACATAGCTTGATTGGTGGCACTAAATAGCTGTAGACTGAATAGGTGGAGCTAAACTGCTGCAGGCTGAAAGGGCGGGGCTAAACTGCTGCAGGCTCAAAGGGCGGGGCTAAACTGCTGCAGGCTCAAAGGGCGGGGCTAAACTGCTGCAGGCTCAAAGGGCGGGGCTAAACTGCTGTAGATTGAATGAGTGAAGTTACTATGTGTATATATCAGTCAAGCTTTGTTATTAAGAGTGTCAAACAAGGCTGAAAGTGCTGCCGTTTAGAAGTGAAACAGGATGAAGTAGAAAACTGTCATGAATGTTCTTATCACTTACAGAAGCGAGTTAACGCGGATGCTCAGCCAAGCGGTCAGCAGCACATCCAGGTCTATTATGTCCAGTTCATTTGGCCGTGGAGAGAGAGAGACACTGCGGTCTGAGTGAGATGCTAATGAGAACTCCTGAGTGTGAAGTTCTCTTGAGGCCGTGCAGTGCGGTTTTAGGGGAGAAAGTGGCGGCCATTAGCATAGCTGAGTTTGAGCTGCAGCGTGTATGAATGCCCTAAATGGCACTTGAAAGGCTGGACAGCTAAATGGAGCATTCCGGCTGTCACAACACACTTTAGTCCACTTGTCCTCACCCACCCACACACACACACAGCTGCAACACTGTAGTAGCACTCCAAACTGTAGCCTGACCAAGGTACCTTCACTTTAAATACTGGTATATAGCACTGATTATACAACATTACTGACAATTTGCCTTTTAGCTCATCCCCCTCTGTACAACCACAAGCACCCTAGGTCAAATGACCCATTTTGTGAAATTTCCATTCGCTTGCAGCCATGCTGCTGTAGATTTGCTGGTGTGCTTGGGATCATTATCCTGTTCTCAGACAGAAGCTTTTGCTGTCAGATAGACAACCTCCAGAATCTTTTGCCATGCAGACAAAAGTTCACAGTTCACTCAACGACTAAAAGGTGTATAGGTCACGTGGCTGCAAAACAAGCCCTAAATCATCCGCCACCATGCTTGGCAGCTGGTCTGAGGAGTTTGGTTTTTGCCAAACGTGGTGCTGTGCATTACGGCCAAACATCTGAAGGAGTTTAATATAATAAAAAGCAGCAAATGACTCATTTCATCTGGGGACTGTTTGCTGACTTCGGCTTAGCCTGGAAAATCGCACAAAGAGGCGACCAGACTCATTTTTGTAAACAACCGGGGCTGTGAATAGTGGCATGAGGCCAACCATATATGTGTCATAAGAATCACTATTAACACAGAGAGGACCTTTAACGGAAAATCACTACCTAATCGCGGTGGACGGGTTTATGTGCCTGCATGATTCCAAGAGCTATGCTGTCTGGGGTAATAGCCCCCGGTAGGGTCTCCCAAGACAAATTGGTCCTGAGTGACAGACCAGACAAGGAGTGATCCAAAAAAGGACATCCATAAAGAAGAAGAGTAACAAGACTCAGTTTCCCCTCGCCAGAATAGGGTCACCGGGCCCAGCCCTGGAGGTCTGGGGGAGGGGCTCCTTGGCCAGCACAGTGGACAGACCCTTATCCTGGAATCTGGATGTATAATGGCTTGATGAATTAACTTTGGAACAGTCAGAAGATCAGTGTACCTGAGCTCCCTTCATGATCTTCTTGGCTTTAGCGTTGAGGTAGAAATCCCCCCACAGGGTCTTCTGTAAAAGCTCTGCACGAATGCCCATCTTCTGACAGTAGATCTGTGCAAACTGATGGATGCTGAAATAAAAAATAAATACAACATGCATTTACGTCTCACATTTGGTTAGCATAAGTCACACAGATGTTTCCACAGGTGACAACTCTGGAAGTTATTGGGCTACCCTTCCAATATTTAATATTGAAATACAGTCTGTCATTATTTCATCTGATGATCTGTCCAAAGTTGTCTCTAAACTCTACACTAGTGTCATGTTGGGGTTGATACATCAATTAAAAACAGAGATATGATCATTTAAGTTTGAAATAAAATTTATATTTAAGTAGTAGTGAAGCAAGAGGGGCGAGATGCCTGGTGAGGAGGACACACACTGCCCCCAAGTGGACAAAAAAAGACCTCCCAGCTGCTTTTTGGTGTAAGTAGTTGTACATCAGCTTCATTTGTTCTCCATTTTAACCATCAGATTTTCACATTTACAACCTTATAGTAACCTTATAGTATGCATTTCCTGGTTCCAGTATGTTTATAAAGTACATTAACTGTATATTCTGATGTGGTGGTGGTGTGTTAGTGCATGTTGTTACTGCTATGGGTGGACCAGACACAGCAGAGCTGACAAGGTGGACTAACAAGATAGGAGAGGACAGTGAGGGGACACAGTGTTTAACATCTCCAGCAGTCCACAATAACACACAACCACCATGTCACTGTCACTGAGAATGATCCACCAGCTCTGTTGGGGTCCTGATAATTGAAGAACAAAGTATACATAGAAACAGATGGACTACAGTCTGTACAAAGTGCATCTCTATGCTCAGTGGAGCTAAAATGAGACAATGAGTGGAGAAACAGGGGAGGCATTTCTAATAAATTGGCTCCTCTCGTTCTCAGTCACTAAAAAACGCTGACTGTGAGAATACGTTATATGGCTATAAATATGAACACAGAGCTGAATATAGTAATGTTGTGTACGGCATCAGTCCATCCCTAGAAAAGAGGCTGCACTGCTTACACAACACTGGAAGATTGTAAAAATCTACCCAGTCATCACTATTCCGGCTCATTTTTTCACTTAAGTTTGTAAAATTACGCTAGTTCACTTATTTCAGGTCAGTTGTGGAGACCCTCACAGTAGATGAACACATAAGAGCAGACTCTCACCATGCTGCCATGTTCCAGCTTTACAGCGTCTACTGTCTACTTCACTTCTGAGAGCTTTCACAGCGTCCAGCTAAAAGCTCCAAACACAGAGTCCAGGATCCTGTCGAGAGCGGCCCACTCATGCCCACAGCAACGCCGCCCCCAGCAGAATTATTATTAAGCTTTTAATGTTAGCAGCTCACAGCTGTAAAATCAGGTCATTTATAATTACATATGTTACAGCTTCCTGAAACACTGTGACTCTGTTTTGACCTTTAATAGAAAGATAAAAAGCTGCAGAGGACAAAACCTTTGGAAACACCCCCATCAAGTGGACGTTTTATGAACTGCAGCAAAACTGCACTCAACTCCACAGTTCCACAATAACCTTTATTATCATTATAATAAAGTCCATTCTGCAGTACTACTAGTGCATCTCTAATAATGAGAATATGGTGAAAAAGTTCATTTGTCTTCCTATTTTAACTCAAAAAGGTCAACTTTTATATATATTTACATTTATTACACATAAAGTGACATTTTAAGGCTTTTTCGGTGTAATGTTGATACTAGTAATGTATTCAAACTCCAAATAACATCAACATTAAAGCAAAACAAGTCTTGAAATAGGTCACTTTATATGTAATGGATTTTAAATATGCTAAATGACAATTAACACATTTTCTTAAATGAACTTTTTCATCAAATTCTAATTTTTTAAAGATATTTTTCCATCTGCAAGCTAATGACTGTACTTTAAAAATACTAGAGATGCACAGTAGATCAGCTGATGATGTATTATTTGGCAATAAAACAAAAAAATAATTGTTTTCATTAAACACAATGAAATGATCGTTTAAGTGTTATTAATTTTAGCGGCATTAAACTGGTTTCTCTCAGCACTACTGCGTATAACTCAGTCATCAAACCTCTCAAAAATCAGAATCTTGCTAATGTAATCATGGAGGGCTACAAACATATTATAATTATTATTTATTGTTAAAATTTTATTAAAGCATTTGCTTTCGAAAGAGTGAATCATAAAAAGTAGCTGATTCAGCTCAGAGTCCTGAATACCTGAAGCCCCAGCTGTCGATGGCACTAGCAAACACCACATTGCCCTGATCTGGGCTGAAGTAAAGATGTGAATCATCCGTCTCCTCCAGTCCTGCGCTCCAATCGTAAACCTGCTCTCCTCCACTGTGCTCCAAAACCTCCTGAACCTCTGCCTCCTTCACCGCTCGCTCCTCCAAAACTTTAGAGGTGAATAAAGTGCCGGTAACAGCGTTTACCTACAACACAGCACACACAGACTCATTATACACACTGACAGACCACTCACTAAAAGTGAGGGATATTTGGTTTTCGGGTGAAATTTCAAGATAAACCTAAAATGTGCTCTAACCTTTACAGGTGAACTTAATGTGACCTTCTCTAAGGGGGCAGCCTTGGCCTAGTGGTAAGCATCTGGCCTTGTGACCAGAAGGTCGCCAGTTCGATTCCCAGACAGGACATGACTGAAGTGCTGTTGAGCAAGGCACCTAACCCCCTAACTGCTCCCCAGGTGACAGTGGATAAGGGCTGCCCACCGCTTCGGGCACAAATTCTCACAGCCTAGTGTGTTCACTAGTGTGTGTGTGTGTGTTTCACTACACAAATGGGTTAAATGTGGAGGTCAAATTCCGTTGTGTGAAAAATCACATTGGTTCATCTTAGCCTTAAACTTTTGAATGCACATGTCCAACTAATCAGTGTTTCAGTACTTTTTACACATCTTGCTATATCCTATAACAAGGAGCTTAACGGTAAAATTCACAACAGCTGTTTGATCCATGAATAAACCAATAAATGATATCATAAGTGTCATATTGGATCATTTTCCTTGACAAATAAATGACCAAGTATAATATGTTTGTCTCATTTGTTTAACTCGGTTCTCTTTTTCTACTTTAAGGACTTGTGATAACATCTGATGATGTTTTAGGTCAAATTTATGCAGAAATATAGAAAACTCTAGAGAGTTCACACACTTTCAAGCACCACTGTATATCATGTTATATGCATAATAATAGTGATGTACTGTATGTAAATATCGCAAAATTCACACACTGCATTACAGCCATCAGTTACAGTTACAGGGAATCTCAAGCAGCAGAGGGCGTTGTTGGGTTAAAAGCAGGAAAATTCCCCACCATACAAGTTAAATAGGACACATAACTTCACTATGAGGACAATACTGATAAGTGTTTCGATTTATATCAAATATCAGCCACCGATACATCCTTCATCCTGAATAACAATGTGTCATACATACAGTGTTATAAACAACATAATCATGTCTGAGGTCAATGTGTGATGATTTTAGGTGTCCAGCCCCATTAAAGTGGCACAGTAGATCACCTGTTCCAGAATTTTCTGCAGGTGTATGTAGGCCTCCTGCGGACTGAGTTTCAGCTCCACAATTAACCGATCAATCTTATTGATGACGAGCACAGGCCGAATGTTCTCCATCCACGCCTGCCGCAGCACTGCCTGTGTCTATGAAAAAAAACACAACGAGTTACACCAGGGACGTGCAGTCAGGGGAGGCAGGTGAGGCAGAGCCAAGTGAGGCATGACAAGAAAAAAAAAAGATAACAAAATTTATATTAATATTTCTCCACTGATCTTTATGACTAATTTCGAACTTTTTTATAGACAAAATCGCTGAAATTGCATATTTCCTGTTCAAATACAAGGGTGAAACGCGAGGTGCGGCAGCAACGAGCCGAGCCTCACCTCTGAATGCGCAATCCATCACAAACTGGGTTGATACATGCAGTTGGCGCGTGCCTGTTGCCGTATTGCTGCATGTCGCCAATATAATGTTTGCATATACGTTTATATACCCTGATTTTCCACAGTCTGGCTAATGTCTTTAACCATTTACGTTTAATGTTTGTTAGTGACATATTTAGTTTTGCTGATGGGACATAAAACCACAGTGAAAAGGCACAGGGTGAGGTAGGGCAGTACTCCGCCGCACTGAAGGGGGGCGTACGTGAGCCAACGGCTGTTTGTTACTGCTGTGCTTTTACGCAGAGGTGAGTGAGAGCTTTCTCTCGCTGCTGTAATTGTAACGTTTTTTTTATCTTTACGTACCTGTAATATGTACCTTACGTGTGTGTGTGTGTGTGTGTGTAAAACGCTGATGAGATACGAAATAACCAGTAGCCAATTGAATAAGCTCCCTTTCGGGTTTATATATTTGTAAATCTGACTCTAAAGGAGTCAGTGCCTCACCAACCATGAACCTCACCGCACGTCACTGAGTTACACCTTTATTAAGGAATCAGTTTACAACTATTTCATTTAGGAAAACCACTCCTTCTATTCCATCTATTGTTACCTGCACCATTAATTTCATTAATTAAACAGCATTAATTAGTTACAGTTTGTTACAGTTCTCATTAGTTACAGTTGAAGATAAAAGTTCTCATTACAATTAATGCTACAAATCTCAAAACAGCTAAAGTTACAGGTAGTTACAGCTAAAGCTAAAGTTACAGTTAAAAGTTACAGTTCTCATTACAGTTAATGTTACAGCTCTTGTTACAGTTCTCATTACAGATAAAATTAGTTACAGCTGAGGTTAAAGTTACAGTTCTCATAGTTCTCGTTACAGCTGAAGTTACAGTTAAAAGTTACAGTTCTCATTACAGTTAATGTTACAGCTCTTTTTACAGTTCTCATTACAGATAAAATTAGTTACAGCTGAGGTTAAAGTTACAGTTCTCATTACAGTTAATACTACAGTTAAAGTTAGTTACAGGTAAAGATAAAGTTACAGTTTTTGTTACAGTTCTCATAGTTCTCGTTACAGCTGAAGTTACAGTTAAAGTTAGTTAGTTACAGTTGAAGTTAAAGTTGCAGTTCTCATTACAGTTAATGTTACAGTTAGTTACAGATTTCATTACAGTTAGTTACAGCTGAAGTTAAAGTTACAGTTTTCGTTACAGTTCCCTTTACAGTTAAAATTACAGTTTAAGTTACAGTTCTCATTACAATTAAAGTTAATGCTCTAGTTAGTTACAGTTGAAGTTACAGTTACAGTTCTCTTTACAGTTAATATTACAGTTTAAGTTACAGTTGAAAGTTAGTTACAGCTGACGTTAAAGTTACAGTTCTCATTACAATTAAAGTTAATGCTCTAGTTAGTTACAGTTGAAGTTACAGTTCTCTTTACAGTTAATATTACAGTTAAAGTTACAGTTCTCATTACAGTTAAAGTTACTTACAGCTGAAGTTAAAGTTACAGTTAAAATGACTACCTGAGGACAGACTCCCTCTACTGCGTCCACGACCACAATGGCTCCATCACAAAGCCGAACCGCTGTAGACACTTCAGAGGAAAAATCCACATGACCAGGAGAGTCGATCAGATTGATGAGGTATTCATTTTCTCCTGTGAAGTCACATACAAACAAAAGTAAACATCCATAAACTACATACTTATCAATTAAAATACTTGGTATTATTTCATATTTTAAGTTGTTTCAAGTTGATAAAACAGAAGGATTTGATGAATGTTGGATGATTTTTGGTTGTTTAAAATATTTATCAAAAATATTAAATATTAAAGTATTTGTTTAAAAGACTGATTTTGTTTTTTCGTAATTCATGCATTCTTCATGATAAATTGATCATGCAAACATGTTCTTGAGTCCTTTTCAAAGACCTCAGACAAGAAAATAAAATGTAGTAAACATGTCCTTTAATTGAAAAGTACCTGCTGAATAGTGTAGTGAAATGGCACTGGACTTCATGGTAATTCCTCTAATCTGTTCATCCTCACGACTGTCCATGTACCTCAACTAAAACACAGGGGGAGATTACACAAATGTGAAAAAAGTTTAAAAAAATAAAATAAAAAAAAGGGTTGATATTTGCTGCATAAACAGTGTAGTTTAATGATACATGAGTTACAAAATAGTGACACAGTAAGTAAGGTGATAAAATGTGATTTTTTTCATCTAATTTTAGATAAATTGCCAGAAGTGCATCCTTACACTATTTGTTTCTGTTGGAGTGGAAGAGTGTAATGGCTGACGATAGATAACAACACTGTCATCGAGTGGCCAGGAGTTTAAACACAACATAAAATGTACCACCAGCATTTACATATAAATTATTTATTAACAATCTAAATTGTGTTTCTGAGAACTGATACAGTATCACAAAACATATCCTCAATAGCATATTGATATTTTCATACTTTTCCTGCTAAACGAGAGGATATGATGCCATTGCTTGCAACCAGACAGTCTGCTAGTGTTGTTTTTCCTGCAAAAACATGAAGCAAAGCTGGCATTAATGAGTAACAGCAGTAAAAATTTTTGAAGAATTAAAAAGTAGGAATTGAAAAGCAGGCTAACCATGATCAACATGAGCCAGAATACATATATTTCTTATGTTTGATGTCTTCTTTTGTAGCCTGATGAGTTTTTCTAAACTTGTGTGTCCCATTTTGAGGATCTACCAACAACAAAAAAAAGATAACAGTCAATATTTACATAAGTTAACCCTTTAACATTTGCTTAAAACTGTTTAATCTTCATAGTGCCATCTCTACCAGTTGTAGAGGTATGTTTGGCTAAAGCATTCACTACAGGTCACTAGAAAGGCAACGTTATATAAATTCAAACCAGCAATGTTTTGTAGCACCACAAGAAATAAACCAGATCAAAAATGTTTAATGTCATAAAAGGTAAGAAAGATAGCATGTTTTAACATTTGGCTGACATTAATATTTTATGTAAATAATTATAAAATTAGTAACTAAACTATTTCACAAAATAAGCCTTGAAGTTAGGAATGAACGTCTGTTGGTTTGACAGCATTAGGTTTAATAACATGAGCTTAACTGATAATTATTTTATATTTGTATATAAAACAAATGTCAGACAATAATATATGAATATATATATATATATATATATATATATATATATATATATATATATATATATATATATATATATGAAGATGCAGGCATGTTACATTATTATTAATATTTAATACAAAGCATGAAACAAAATGATAAATGTATAAAATGAATGATGTAAGTCATATTGATGTTTTGTGTGTTTAATATTAGTGTAATTGGCTACAGACACTGACACTTTTCACATTTGTTCTGGTAATTGTGAGATGGTCCCTAATACTCCAGTCACACAGTAGCACAAACACAAAGCTAAGCAGATGTATTCTGGCTTCATCATAACAAGTGCAGTTTAGTAAACTGTGCTTGTAGTTCGTTGTACTCTTCCTTTTTACCACCAAACTGTAACTATGCTGGTGAATCTGTGCATAGTTACAGATGTTCAATTTTTTATTGGTGAGGAAAAGCTCAACTTGTGGTTTGTGTTGTGATTTTACCATAAAATGACATCTCGATCAATTGGTAGAGGTGTATATTAAAAAAAATTGGAGAGTCTTAAAATAACACTGATTGTATATATTATTGGAGGTTAAAGGGTTAAGACACACCTGCACACTTTTCAATTAACTCACAGCACATGTTTATCTGTCTATATTACACCTTACATCTCCATTTGACCTCAATAACACTCACACTGGGGAATCCAGTGTTTATTTGCTGTTTAAGCTTTAATGCTTCAGTTACAAGTGAATAAATTAGACTTATTTCTCTTAAACATGTTGTTTCCATTCATGTAATTAGTAAACAGTTAATGTCCCTTTAAAAAGTAAACAGCTGTTTCTGCAGTCCGGGTAAGGATTTCTATCAGACTTTGGAGCACTACTCTGAGGATTCAGCAGCAAGAGCATCAGGATGCTGGATGAGCATCCCCACCACCCAAAAGTGCTGACACAGCTCCACAGCTCAATGCCGTGCCCTCATGCCCACTTGGCATTACACATGGTGCCAAATCATCTTTAGTCCTATTCTTTTGGCAGGACTTCTCTGAACTATTTCAAGTGGAAAATGACACTGTAATAAGAAGTTAACTTCATTCATATTCGGTGATAAGTACTTACCTGTCAAGTGCTCAGTGTGTTAATACTCCCAGTTTAAAGTGAAGGTATCAGTCCTGCTGTTAAACTTCCACAACAAGCTGCCACATGTCTGTTAAAACATTTCTCATGAAGAAGTAAACAAACACTTCTGCTAATAGGTATTAACTTAACTGTGCAGGTGACACAAACAGAGAACACAGACCACAAACCTGCAGTTCAACAGAACATGTAGAACAACTTCAACTACAACAGAAAACGTGTTTATTGCAGGAAGCGGGGAACAACGCGAAAGGACCCGTTTTCAAAATAAAAGTCCGAGGCGGTGAGCAGAAAAATCACTAATTGCTATACAGAAGCAAGCAATAACTAAATCAGGCAACAACAAATCCAGGCCAAAGTCACCGGGCAACTTACTGAGATATTGTGTCAATATCGTGTCACTCACATTAGCGACAAAACTTAGCCACCCGGTATTATTGCTGTAAATGAAAGATAACAGTCTCAGATATCTATCGGAGTACATATTTTGATCAAAATCAATACTTAAATTCACAAAAAAGATGTTTTTTTTTATTAATTTAGAAAAAAAAGACTTTCACCTGGTTTTCCCTGGCCGGGTCACAAATAATTAATGCTAACAGGGTCTACATTAAATGTATATTTTAACTAATTTTGTATATATTGGAGTACTATGAAAAAATGAGAGCACTCTTAATGAAAAGTGTGAACTATGTGTATGAAAATATATAATAATAATAATAATAATAATAATAATAATAATAATAATAATAATTCATTATTATTATTATTATTGTTGTTGTTGTTGTTGTTGTGTGCTGTAGACAGTCTTTCCTGTTACGGATATCGGTTCCGAATCAAGCTTTAGTTCCCTACAGAGTGCGCACTAACTAGTGTACACCAGTACAGTCTGTTGTCATGCTCGTAGTCACTTATTCACACGGGCTAGTGCACTATGTAGGGAACGAAAATGTGTTTGTAGTTACTGAGTGACGGTGATCAAACACAACACACACACACACACACACAAACACACACGCGCGCGCGCGCGCGCGCACGCACGCACGCCTGTAATACTACTACTACTAATAATAATAATAATGCAACATTTATGTATTATATAATGTTATTATATTTTATATGTATATTTGTATTTATATTATATATTTATATTATGTATATATGTATATATTTTTTTAGCTTTGTGACGTCACACAGCGCTGCTCTAGCCCTCATTGCTAGGTGACGGCTTTGTTTACATGGAAACGTGTCCTCTGTGTTTACGGTTTTGGATCAGTTTGAGGTGTTAGTGTGTGTTAAGTACACACTGTTGTATACTATGAAGCGGCTCTGTGTGTGTGAGCTCTGCAACTGTGGGTGAGTGTTTGTTTACTGTTTATAATAAACTCTACTTCATTATTTATCCCAAAGCAACACACATGAGAGCTGCTCCTGGTGGACCAGCCTGTTAACCTGATAGTGTTGTAGGAATGTGCTGGTCTTTTACCATTAGACAGGCTTGAGTTAGATTTAACATACCTGCCTTAACAGAGTTCAGATCACAGCTGTGTGTGTGTGTGTGTGTGTGTGTGTGTGTGTGTAAAATACGATACATGTCTTTTGCCCCCTGGAGGATGATCCAGAGTATAGTACATGCAGATTTCTAAGTTAGAAATGACAGTAAATCAACAGTTTAAAGAAGCTCAGTGTGTGAAGGGTTAAAAAGTTGTCTGTTTTTGTTTTTGATTTTTGATGTATCAAACATAACACAACACGTTTCTTCTATCTGAATTGTCCATAGACGCCACCGCTGCCCTCACCAGCCCACAGCACTGTACAGGAAGGGCAGCGAAGTGTGTGTGCCTAGTGAATATGTGGAGAAATTCCCAGCCTACGGGCAGTGCCAACCACCCAAGAGCCTCAAACCCAAATATGAGTACAAAGGCGAGAGGGGGAGGATGGAGGAAACAACCACCTTCAAGTACGTCATTCTAATATACATTGAACATCAGTTCATTCAGTTCTGATTATAGTGTTCTGTCTAAAAGAGGGGATTTGGGTTGTCATGACAATGAACGTTTTTGTCTTCTCATGTAAATTTACTGTTGTTGAGATTCACAGGACAGCGACAATGTTGTTTCTAATATGATTACCTAAAGTTGGGTAAAACATGATTAATCTATGCGGAGCTCAATGTCATGTCATGTCATGTCACACGCCGTCAT
Organism: Crenuchus spilurus; assembly: GCA_036984385.1. Taxonomy (NCBI): domain Eukaryota; kingdom Metazoa; phylum Chordata; class Actinopteri; order Characiformes; family Crenuchidae; genus Crenuchus; species Crenuchus spilurus. The sequence goes on from BRDA01009674.1 coordinate 16,813, forward strand.
CGCTTTGCGATGGTAGGCTGCACAGACGAGTCACTTCTCTCCAATGCCATCTGTCTCTGGTTGCTTGTAGCAGGCTAGCACCTGATAATACTGTCCATGTCTTGATGTTATCCATCCAGGTTATTCTTGGCCTTCCACGTCTTCTGACTCCCTCCACAAGTCTAGTCATAACACTTCCTTCAATGCTCTCATGTGCTGCCTCTGAAGTAACGTAACTTGCGGGATTTAATGTGCATCAGTAACTCCTTTTGAGTTCTAGCATCTCATAGACTTGCTCAGTGGTCATCATCTTCATC
>BRDA01009675.1:7290-18984 GCA_036984385.1 Crenuchus spilurus
TCTTGGTAATCATTGTGTGATACGGTAGTACCAAGTTTTAGTTGAACCATGATGGCATAGTGTGTTACTAATGGTTCTCTTTGAGACTGTGGTCCCAGCTCTCTACAGGTCATTGATCTAGTCCTCCTGTATAGTTGACCCTCTTGACTTTTCTCAGAATCATTCTTACACCATGAAGTGAGATCTTGCATGGAGCCCCAGACAGTCATCTTGTGTTTCTTCCAGTTTCTAATAATTGTGCCAACAGTTGCTGCCTTCTCACCAATCTGCTTGCCTATTGTCCTATAGCCCATTCCAGCCTTGTGCAGGTCTAAAATTTTGTCCCTGTTGTCCTTAGAAAGTTAAGTTCAAACAGGTGCAATTAATACAAGTAATTAGTGCAGAATAGGAGGGCTTTTTAAAGAATAACTAACAGGTCTGTAAAAGCCAGAATTCTCGCTGGTTGTTTATTGACCAAATACTTATTTTCCACCATAATTTACATATAAATTCTTTAAAAATCCTACAATGTGATTTCCTGGATTTTTTTCCTCATTTGTCTCTCATAGTTGAATTGTACCTATGATGAAAATTACAGACCTCTCTCATCTTTCTATGTAGGAGAACTTGCACAATCAGTGGCTGACCAAATACTTTTTTCCCCACTGTATGTGAATGTGTTCAAGATTATGATGTCATGTGAGCTTTGTTTCCATATAAAAGCTATATACAGTGGGAATGGAACACAGTAGTAGTCAGTATTCACCTAAAAAGCCATGTGCTGTTCTCTCAATCTGGTCAATACTTTTCTCAATCTGCTCAAACTGCATCCAGATTGTATTAAGGTATCAAAGACCAATTGATGCATTTTCAGACACAGTATGACTTACTGTGAACTTTAAAAAAATAACAAAAAAACATCTTAGACAATTCGGGACTGGATGCATTGATTTAGAATCAATTTTATTGACCATGAAGAACATAGGATCCAAGGTCTTTTACAAACTTTGCTGCTACATGAAACATCTACCCATAGTGGTGGGGTTTTATTAACCTTTCAATTTCACTGTAAGTCAGACTGTGTCATACTAAAACAAAAAATTTGAACTTGAAATGATTTGAAAACAACTTGTATATTTGGTTGACTATAGAGTTTTAGAGATTGCTATTTAGGTGTTGACATTGTACCAACAGCACAACGTTAAGATTTGCTTGTTGTCTGGATGAAGAGCCTAGACCTGTATGTATGTTATGCAATATAGTTGCGTTCTCATTTTTTGTTTGCTTAATTTTTTAATGTAGTTGCATTCTTGTTTTTTTGTTTGCAGCGTTTCCTTAATGTAGGTATGTTTTCCCTTTATGCTGTTATGTTCTCAGCTTTTGATTTTGCTTTGTAAATGTTGTTGTGATGTGACTCCATGGGCCACCGTAAAGATCAGTCACTATAAGAACAAACACATAGTGATAATTTGTGAAGAACATACAGAATATGTCAAAGATACAAACTTTAATCTGACTTGAAATGCATATTTGGTTTCATGAGGAAACCACTAGCTGTGTAGAAATGAAATCATTAAACACAGATGACTCGACTCTGCCTACTTCAAAATGTGCATGGATTTCTTAACTATAGTGCATAAGCAGCAAATGATCATCATTAGTGAGAGAAGTGGAATAGTTCAGTTTCGGTAGTAGAAAGCACAGAGATTTCAAATCCATTGGATATTCTGTGTTGAGTAAACAGAACAACAGTCATTTTCCCTACATTTAGTTTTTTAAATTCAGCCAGATTACTTGACTTTTTTTTGCCAGTTTTCTCCACAGTGTAGTGGTAACCAATCAACCCCCCCATCCAGTAGGACTCTCCCAATCACTTGTATTGTCCCCGACTCTTGTAGGCTGAAGACTAGTTTAATTATTTACATTTAAACATATATTTTAATGCAAAAAAGTTTTGGCTACTTTCAACCCATAACGTGGTTTCACTTCATTAAAGAAATGACTGCTGGAAGGGTTTGGCCAATCCTAAACATCATTATGGTGGAAAGAATGACAGTGGTTGCAAGGTTTGGAATATTCTTATTTATGTGGGTTTTTGGCTGAAATGTTAATATATGGTGTTTTCTCACCTGATTTGCTTTTGCTATGACATGGCCCCACAATAACTTTGACCACTGAGCCACTGCAGGCTGAGGAAGAGCCTGTAACTTTAATGCTATTTCATTGTCAGTGGAATTGACCTGTCCATACAGGACTGGTGTTATCTGGTGGGACATGTCCCCTAGGCATTTTACATGGCCTGACATTTGACACGACCATTTGCCTTAGTCTGATTTTTTTGCTCCACTCAGCCACAGTAATGGGATGTTCAATGAACTTCAATGAAGGCACTGACACTATGATCAGATGATCATGAGTTTGAATCCCGGTCATGCTGCTTGCCATTAACATTTATAACAATAAGTCCATTAAACATTTCTGAACAGAGAACATAACTTCACAGGCTTTGTGTGGTAGAACTGCCTAAACACATGCACAGTCATCAGGAGATCATGAGTATGAATAGTACATGCCTGCCCCAATGCATGTGAAGTCAGGCTCCGCCTCTTTTCAAACTGCTGTTGATACACCTTTGCTGGGCAGCCTGTCGTGCATGGAGGAAATCTCTGATGAATCAGCTAGCAGACGTCTGAGCCAGCAGACATTTCTTAGTTGTGATGGGGAGAGAGTGCCATTTACCCACCTGCAGAGAGCATGGCCAATTTTGCTCTCTCAGGCTCTGGCTGCTGATGGTTACTTTACTTTGTAATGGTTACACTGCATATATATTTTTCCCTTTTGTCAGGACTTGAGTATAATTTTAACACATTCAGTGTTCAAGTCTATGTGTATGCTGGCATGATTGAGGCACTAAGAACAGGCATATAAAATTAGCTTCTCCACTGTTGCTGATGTTTATTTACTATTAACACTGGCATTGCTTGACAAATCATTTGACCCCTACACAACTTTTATAGTACCCACCTTTATTCACACTTATATGATGGGAAACAGACCCAGGTACTTGACCCAGGTGCAGATGCTTCTGTGTAGTGACCAGTGCAAAAACACCATAAAGCTGCTGCTGCTTTACTTGATTTTTATTCATACGTCAAAAGGAACTGAGACTAAATCACATGATTTAAACTTGGCATTAAGCTGTAGTCACACCATATCAGCTCTTTTGCATCATGCAGATATAAATATCTTGGGTAATTCATACCTGTCTCCAGTTATGGTTTAATCCTGATGGTTTTAACTGATAATCTTGATAGTTTTTTGTTTGTTTAGACAAGCAGCATAATCTAATTTGGTGTTTTGTGTGTGTGGCTGACTCTCATTGGATCTTGTGGCAGCTAAAGTACCACATGAAATGTATTACTTAGTTTGAACTGAGCGGTTCATGACATTTGTGTCAAAAGTTGTATATAATCTCTCTTTAATGTCTAATATTTTCCTCGTATGGCAGAAATCCAAGTGAACACTCACTGATGGGAGGATGGAATTTGATTTGACCATCTCTGACCTGTCAGGTGTTTTTTTTTTTTTGTTTAATTTTTTTGTTTGAATGTTGATGTCTTTTACAGCTGACATGCAAGTTGTTGAGAAAACCTAACCACATATACTGCAGAACTGGAAAATGTCGGAGATCTATAAAACTGGCAAAGACAGAGTAAATACTATTCTTAAAAAGGATGCTCTAAGGATGCTCATCCCAGGTCAAAGTAACCTCTTCCTCTCTGGTGGTATTACCATGTACCTCCTAACCCTATCACATGGAAGGTAATCTAGCTAGCTTGCTAATGCTATGCCCTAAATTTGTTGTCTTCAAGCATAATCTGTAACCAATAGAACCTATTTTTCATACTTTATTATAACTGGTGATTAGTTTAATTATTTAAATTTAATCATATATATTAATGCAAAAAAAAAACCCCAATAATTTGGCTACTTTCAACCCATAGAGTGGTTTCACTTCATTAAAGAAATGACTGTTGGAAGGGTTTGGCCAATCCTAAACATTATTAAAGTGCAAAGAATGACAGTGGTTGCAAGGTTTGGAATATTCTTATTTATGTGGGTTTTTGGCTGAAATGTTAATATATGGTGTTTTCTCACCTGATTTGCTTTTGCTATGACATGGCCCCACAATAACTTTAACCACTGAGCCACTGCTGGCTGAGGAAGAGCCTGTAACTTTAATGCTATTAAATTGTCAGTGGAATTGACCTGTCCATACAGGACTGGTGTTATCTGGTGGGTCACGTCCCTTAGGCATTTTACATGGCCTGGCATTTGACACGACCATTTGCCTTAGTCTGATTTTTTTGCTCCAGTCAACCACAGTAATGGGATGTTCAATGAACTTCAATGAAGGCACTGACACGATGATCAGATGATCGTGAGTTTGAATCCCGGTCATGCTGCTTGCCATTAACATTTATAACAATAAGTCCATTAAACATTTCTGAACAGAGAACATAACTTCACAGGCTTTGTGTGGTAGAACTGCCTAAACACATGCACAGTCATCAGGAGATCATGAGTATGAATTGCAGTGATGCCACAGTCATCAATAATTGCCAGTTTTATAGATACATAGATCTCAGCTAGAGGGGAAGCTGATAAACTTGGAACATAATCACCTGTATTAAAGCTCTAAAAGATCGGTGTAATAAGTTGACAATTTTAAGCTGAGCTGACTTTTTTACATTGTATTTTTTGAGGAAAATATGCTGAAAGTCTTTCTTTCAAGGGTGCTTTAGATTTTGATTCTGAAGCAGAAATGACTACAGCCCTCAGTGACCTCGTCTGACCCTACAGAGCTGCTCTGAAACCCCATCCGCTTCTCTATCAGGAAAGAGCTGAACTAGATGACCTTTATAAACACACACACACACACACACACATACAATAATGGTCTTTAATGGAATGACTGCCTCTTCAGTGCTCATATTTTGAACGTATGATTGCTGTCTCCATCTGGATGGGTAGAGGTGGACTTCTTTTTGGCTGTAGTTTCCAAGTACAATTAATGCAAGCAAAGTGTGTTTAATTATATTGTGGTAAGTTCATGACCAACACCAACATAGAGGAAATGGTGGACATTAAATTGCCTTGAAACTAACTAAAGCCAAAGAACACACAACACCCGGCAGTAAAGCATGCCCACAGAACCACCAGGAGGCATCAAACAAGAACACTGCACTATAAAAAGAACAGAGCCTAACATCTATCACAACATTACAATTTCACAGATCTGTCTTGCATACCAGTTCAATATATATGCATAGCAATTACTTTCCAAGTGTAATTACATAATTATATGTTAAAACCACAGTTATACAATTTACATTTACATGCCAGGCACATTCTGCACATTTAATCTTTTTACAGTACAAAACACTTTTCTGCAAAACAAGACTGTATGCACAATACATATCTTCAGTTTGTATTTAATGTGAAATCTTTTCCCTCCACATTCACACAGCTCTCTGGTGGTCTTAATTAAATATGTCGCATTTTTCTTTAGTCAAAATACTCAATTGATTAAGCTCCAGAGCACCTATTCTCACTCTTTTAAAACAAGCACTTTACAAAAATAATTTATGATATAAACATTCAGTAAACATTCATCCATTATCTCCTCAGCATCTTAGCTAAAATGAGGACAGGGTGCCAGTCCATTTACATCAAGACATTTTACATTAAAAAACTAAATAAATATTCAAACTACTTTATAATTAGACTATAGACTTTACACTAATTACTTTATTTCATTTCAGTAGAAACAAAACAAATTATTTTTTACAGTGGATACATGTTAATTAAAAGGAAAATTTACATGTAATTGAAATGCATAAGTTTTAACGTTTGTGCTTAAATATTGTTTGAGAATGAGTGATAAATAATTCATATTGAATTACATCATGCTTTTGGTTTTAAAGGTTAAAGGCTACTGCCTTTGCTGATGCATGTGCAGCTTGCTGCTCCTCTACTATGCAGTATGTGCTCAGAGGTAAATTTAAGTGCTTCACTGAACTAACTCAGCCCTTGCCGTCTTCCCATTCATGGTCAGCTGTGTCTCCACAGACCTCTGGTCATGGAAAACAAGTAGCACGGCTGTAGAGTGCCTTTCTGCTTTGTAAAGTGGCCATGTAATACATTTTCTGCTACTCTGTTCAGTTTAAATTGTTCTCTGTTGTCTATATACAGGGGTTAGACAATGAAAGTGAAACAGCTGGTTTTAGACCACAATAATGTATTAGTAGGTGTTGGGCCTCCTTTTGCAGCCAATACAGTGTCAGCTCATCTTGGGAATGACACATACAAGTCCTGCACAGTGGTCAGAGGGATTTTAAGCCCTTCTTCTTGCAGGATAGTGGTCAGGTCACTACGTGATGCTGGTGGAGGAAACCGTTTCCTGACTCGCTCCTCCAAAACACCCCAAAGGGGCTCAATAATATTTAGACACAAAGACTTGCTGTCTTGGTCACAGATGAGCCAGCAAGACGTGCAGCAACAATTTGTCCTCTTTTGAACTCTGGTATGTCACCATAATGTTGTGTGCATTGTAATATACTATATAACTGTGCTCTTACCTGCTAACTGAACCTTCACACTCTGCTCTTACTGGTGCAATGTGACATTAATGAAGATTGGCCACCAGACTGGTCCAATTTAGCCATGAAACCTCCCACACTAACATGACAGCTGTTTCACTTTCATTGTCTAACCCCTGTAGAAGGAATGTGACTTTGCAGCAACTTAAAACACTATAATTTAGCCTTTTCCTGAAACAAGCTATTTTGCCTTTTATGGTGAGCTCAGTAATTTGACGAGTTCTGCTCTGATTGGCTGATTTACAATGAGGCAATCATCTGATACTAAACCATAGTACTGAACTCCCATTGTTCAGCTATGCCAAGGTAAACACTGATTTCCATCCTAGAGCACCTTTAAGGAACATTTTTATATGTGATCATTTTTTGCAGCATTACCATACTAGTGCTAGGACTCTTATTGTGATTATGGGTAGATTGTTGGACTCTCTTCATGATGATATTGTGGTTTGTGCAAATATTAAATGTGAGTAATTCTTTATATACTTTTTTCCATTGGAATCTGGCTAGAAAATAGCAGTATTTTCTCACATGCCAAGGCTACAAAGCTAAGTGCTTTTGAAATCATCACGTACATAGACATTGTGCTTTGCCATTCAGCCATACATCAGCAAAATGATTTAGGCACAGCAAAAAAAGAAATACAATTAAAGTCATTTAAAAAGCATAACTTTAGACAATGATCTGAAAATGGCTGAAATATGCCAAAGCAATCATGTCACATCCAAGGCTTCTCAGGCGTTTGTGCAATATTGTGTGCAAATATGATTTATTCTATTGTAAAGCCATCAAAGACATTTAGTGTAATTACTGTGAACAGCTGCAAGTGTCTGGAACAGAATTGCATTGATTATGGCTATAAAATACAAAAATGAGCCATATTTGAACAAAACTTTTTTTCACAGCTGTCCAAAAAAACTCAAACATAACATGATTGCTTAGGATTAACCTGAGAGGCCTGGAAATTACACTTCATATACAATATATGTACACAGTCATATCAGAACATGACTGTGTATGGATGTATGGAATTCGACCTGGTACATCACAGATGCCATGTGACAAAGTTTACTGCATGTATAAATAAGCGAGCACACCAGTCAGTTGTAGCAGAGTGCACAATGATTGTTATGGGCAAAAGACGTGATTTGACTAATGTCCAAAAGGACATGATAATTGGGTACTGGGTGAAGCGTTGTCATTGTCTTTACTTCACTGGCACAGTCTGCAGCTTTTGTTACTCTGCATCCCAAATATGTGAAAGAGTCCACCTGCTCCAGAAGTCTTCCTTCAACTGTGATCTTCAGTATATCTTCAGTTTTCATCGTCACATTTGTTTTAGCTGCATTGATCTGCATATTATATTCCTTTGCAGCCTTCTCAGTGCGACTCACCAGCTCTTCTAGTTGTTCTTCTGATGTGGCCAATAAGACGATTAATAGCATAAACTGCTAACCTTGTGGGATGTTCTAGAGCTGGTGTAGTGAAGGTGTTTAGCGAATGGACTTCTTGAATGTTGAGTGACTCCATACAGCATAACAGTGGTGCCCCATGGGTCATTGATGCCAACGGGGAATGGCAACTCACAATTGACACTTGCTGCTTTCGTTATATATATATATATATATATGTGTGTGTGTGTGTGTGTGTGTGTGTGTGTGTGTGTGTGTAAAGCCATCAAAGACATTTAGTGTAATTACTGTGTGTGTGTGTGTGTGTGTGTGTGTGTGTGTGTGTGTGTGTGTGTGTGTGTGTATGACCTGACATTATATACACAGCTCAAAAAAATAAAAGGAACACAAAAATAACACATCCTAGATCTCAATGAATCAAAATTATTAGCCCTTGGAGGTCTGGATTTGGAATCATACTCAAAATCTCATACCACCCTCATGGAGTCTGTTTCTGACAGTTTGAGCAGAAACATGGATATTAGTGGTCTGCTGGAGGTCATTTTGCAGGCCTCTGGCTCTGCTCCTCCTGTTCCTCCTTGCACAAAGGAGGAGGTAGCGGTCCTGCTGCTGGGTTGTTGCCCTCCTATGGCCCCCCTCCATGTCTCCTGGTGTACTGGCCTGTCTCCTGGTATCTGCTCCATGCTCTGGACACTGTGCTGACAGACAGAACAAACCTTCTTGCCACAGCTCACATTGATGTGCCATCCTGGATGAGCTGCACTACCTGAGCAACTTTTGTGGGTTGTAGACATCGCCTTATGCTACCTCTATGGTGAGAGAACTGACAAAATGCAAAAGTGACCAAAACATCAGCCAGAAAGGATGAGAACAGAGAAAAGGTCTGTGGTCACCACCTACAGAACCACTCCTGAATAGGGGTTGTCTTGCTAATTGCCTCTCATTTCTACCTGTTGTCTGTTCCATTTGCACAACAGCAGGTAAAACTGATTCACAGTCAGTGTTGCTTCCTAACTGGACATGTTGGTTTCACAGAAGTGTGGTTGACTTGGAGTTACATTGTGTTGTTTAAGTGTTCCCTTTATTTTTTTGAGCAGTGTATAATTGTGTGTGTGTGTGTGTGTGTGTATGACCTGACATTATATATATTGTATGTGTGTGTGTGTGTGTGTGTATGACCCAATGACCTGACATTGTATTGTGTGTGTGTGTATGACCTGACATTATATTGTGTGTGTGTGTATGTGTGTGTGTGTGTGTGTGTGTGTGAAGGTGAGCAGCATATGGCAAGTTGACATCAGAGTGATGTTCATCATTAAACACATGTCCCCCGACATTGTCAGTGCAAAACAGCTCATCAGCATCTCATCTCATACATATAAATGTGTCTCTCACTGTGGGGCTGATGGGAGCAGAGGGAGATCACAGAACAGCAGAACAAGACTTCACTTTCTCACGTCCAGCATTTTTCTCTCCAGTGTTCATGTGGAACTGAACAAGTGAGAAATGCTGACGTTTCAATATATTGACCATTTTTAAACGGGACATACTGCTGCATTGTCTTCTAAGCATCACTTAAATACCATGATGTGTATTATCTGTGCGCATGTGACCAACTTCTCATTTATTTATGTACATATTAAAATAACGTACAAGATTTCTCACGCACAATTAGCCATATTAACATTACTAGAGGATATATTGTGTATAATTGTGTATCTTTACTACTTTCTAGGTATTAGTGATGGTTTAGTTCTAACAGTGTCTGAACTGAAGAGTAGTCTGGACTCTAACCCGTCTGTACTAGCTGAGATAATTCTCTAAGTGTAAACAAAACACTGTTATATGTCACTCTGGATAAGAGCGTCTGCTAAATGCTGTAAATGTAAATGTAAATATAGTACACAGCCATGAGCTGGTGTGGTCAGTGATAAGCTACAGAGATGTGTCTAAAAGAGAGATCACAAGTGAAAGACAGTGACACTAAAGTGTGTGCATATTAAAGAAGCTGAAGAAGCTCCTGCACACACACACACACACACACACACACACACACATACACACACACACACAGCTCATAGTGAACAAATAGCACACACAACTCCTACTACAACACACACCCAGCTCCTACCACACACACATCTACTACTAAAAACACACAGCTCCAACTATGATGCACAAACAACTTCTACCACACACAGCTCCTCCTCCTCCTACTATTCTAGCAGAGCTACTGGAGTTTTTATACACCATAATGTCACAAAACTGTCAATATTGTCCTGTGGACAGCATCCTGTGACCACCAGTGAAGGACTACAGGATGAGCAACACAAACTGTGCAGCAACAGATGAGCTCCTGTCTCTTCAAAAGTGCCTAATCCACACACACAAACACGCCACCACCACGTCCGAGTCACTGCATGCTGAGAATGATCCACCACCCGAATAACACCTGCTCTGTGGTGGTCCTGATCATTGAAGAACAGGGTGAAAGGAGGGTAACAGAGATTAAACTACAAAGTGGTCTGTGTAGCTGATAAAATGGACAGTGAGTGAGTTATGTGTACCTAATTAAGTGGCCAGTGAGTGCATAGGTAAAATGACGTTCTGTATATGTAAATGCATGTGTCTTTTCACTGTTTTATTGTCATAGGGATTCATGAATTTTATGCAAATAGAGGTGCAATTCTTTATTTCAGCACTGATGTTTAAAGACTCTGTACTGGCCACCCAGACACACAGCCCCCCCTACAGCTCCTCCTGCTCACAGCCCAAATCTTGAGAGAGAGAGAGAGAGAGAGAGAGAGAGAGAGAGAGAGAGAGAGGGAGAGAGAGAGAGAGAGAGAGAGAAGACCCTTCACCGTGCACACACAGCGCTGCTGTGGAATGCGTCCTCCACATCCACTTCCAGCGCTCAGGCAGCGGCCAAGTGACGGCTGTCAGGTGTGACGGAGGCGGCGTTGTGCTTTGCTTTGTTGTCCTAGGCTTTCTCACGCTTTTCTGGCCTTTTTTTGTTTTGTTTAAGCCGGTCGCGTTGTTGTTCGTACGCCTGTCGGCAGGACTGAAGGATGACGGCCACCAAGGAGCAGCAGAGCCAGAGAGCGAACCCTCAGCAGGACGAGGTAACCCCGGCTTTAAGGGCTCAGCTTGGTGGGTTGTGTTTATGGAGGATGGTGCATGCACGGCTGCGGGCTTAGAAAAGTGTCTTCAGGGGAGGTTTCACACGCTGGGGCATCATGAGGGCAGCGCGAGGACGGAAAAGCTCCGCGTTGGGCTTTTAGCTCACGCTCCCGTAAAACCTGCCAGCTTGAGCTTAACCTCAGTGAGAAACTACGAGCTCATCTCCAGCTGAGCAGCGTCTACGAACAGTGAGCACGTCGCGTGCTCTCACCTCCCTCCCTCGCGCCCTCAGCGCTCCCTGTGCGCGTGCAGCGGGGTAATAAAACCAACCCCCACCTGCCCTCCTGCTAGAAGCCTTTTCAACGTGACTTAAATCGCAAGTACAACAGTACAGCGTTTTATTTTGGGGGCTGGTTTAGGCTAAATAATTGATGGCTGTGCTCTTGTAAATGTTTCAGAGTAGATCATACGCTGCGTCCAGCTCGCTGCTGCAGGAGGTTTAAGCTGAGAGAGAGAGAGAG
>BRDA01009676.1:0-22258 GCA_036984385.1 Crenuchus spilurus
AGACAGAGACAGAGAGAGACAGAGAGAGAGAGAGACAGAGAGAGAGAGACAGAGAGAGAGAGACAGAGAGAGAGAGACAGAGACAGAGAGAGAGACCGAGAGAGAGAGAGACAGACAGAGACAGAGACAGAGAGAGAGAGAGACAGAGAGAGAGAGAGAGAGAGAGAGAGAGAGACAGAGAGAGAGAGACAGAGAGAGTCTACATGGATGGTGACATTATCAGTTATTCAGAGGTTTGGAATGATCCAAACACACACACACAGCTGCAGTGAGTTACTCTGGATAAGATGTAAGATGTTGTGCAAACAGAAGTTTTGGCGTCCTGTATAAAGTGATTATTGTAGAGAGGAAAACACACAATACACACACACACACACACACACACACACACACAGAGAGAAGAGAGAAAAAGGACAGAACTGTGGACAGATAAATGGGTCCTGGACCAAATCAAAGCTCAGTTAAACTGAAGGTCTCTTATTCTGGACACATGACGAGAAGAACCAGCTCAGCTGATGGGACAGTTCTGCTGGTGTTGGTCCACTGTGCTATACCAAGTCCAAAGTCAGCGCAGCGTCTACCAAGACATTTTAGAGCACTTCATGCTTCCATCTGCTGACAAGATTTATGGAGATGTGGATTTCATTTATCCAGCAGGACTTGGCACTGCCCACACTGCCAACGGTACCAACACCTGGTTTAATAACCACAGTATCACTGTGCTGGGCAGTAAACTCACCTGAGCTAAACCTCACAGAGCATCTATGAACTATTGTCAAGAGGAAGATGAGTGACACCAGACCCAACAATACAGACGAGCTGAAGGCAGCTATCAAAGCAACCTGGGCTTCCATACCACCTCAACAGTGCCACAGGCTGATCACCTCCATACCACCTCAACAGTGCCACAGACTGATCACCTCCATGCCATGCAGCCAGGGGCATGGCACCAAATTCTAGGCCCTATGGACAAGCAGTGCCCAGGGCCCCTCATCCCTATTATCAAATATTATTTCCTTTAATATTTAAAGGAAAATAAAATTTCAGACTCCTCAAGGGCCCTCACTCAGTCCCACTTTCCCCCACTACAACATCCCTGCACGCAGCACTGATGCAGTAATTCATGCAAAAAGGAGCTTCGACCAAGTACTGAGTGTATATACTGTACATACTGTTCAGTAGCACATCATTTATGTAATAAACATCAACATTAAAAGTAATAAACACTTGAAATAGACTGTGTGTAATGTAAGAGTCTCAGTTTTAGATGATGGTGTGTAGTTGGTTTATGGTGTAAACTCTACAGTATTTGGGTGAAAGTGAATGGAAGTCTATGTGTTACTGTTCTATATAATACAGCTACACCCAGAGAAGTGGGCACACCCTGTTACTGTTACAACAGAGAGAGAGGGAGAGAGGGAGGATGTGTGTGACTGGGTCAGTGTAGGGGAGGGAAAGGGAGGAAAGGGGGAGGTCAGCGTGTCCTTATTTGGTAATCTTTCTCTCTTTTTTCTTCCTTTTAAACTCCAGAGCACTTCCTTTATTCCTCAGAGATGTCATGGTTAAATGTCTGCCCCCCTCTAGTTTTGGATAGTCATCAAATGACCTTTGATTCTTTATCTAAAATACTCTGTTGCCCAGTCAGCAGAGAGAGAGAGAGAGAGAGAGAGAGAGAGAGATAGGGAGTGTATTGATTTTTCCTCCACGCTGCCTGTCTCAGATGATCTACAGCTGGTAAAAGCTTCCATAAACAAATCAGCCTCATTCCTCACATTCCAGTGCAGCAGCTCTGTCCTCCATTTATCAGAGCACACGTCTGTCATCACATTATGGCTTCAAAACAAAAACATCATCCAACCAGATGATCTACACCTACCCTTATTTACAGACCGTAAAAGAAAAAGCCTCTATATCCAAATCAGCCGTGCACTCATTATACTTTATCAACAGATCCTCTCAGGATTATAAAATGTTACAGATATTTACTGAAAACCTCTGAACAGGAATTTCTTAGCAGCATCTTTTCAGCTACATGCAAAAGCTTAATTATTAATCATAATACAAAAAAAAATGTATATGCAAGCATAAATAGCAATGTTTAGATTCAATTATAAATAAAAAAATTAAATATTCAAAGTTTTAATAGTCAGATACAGTAAATATGAGTTTAAATATAAAATAACAGAAGTTTAAATACAACATTTTAATATAAATTTAATAAGTAAGTTTTTTTTAAATTTCAGTTTAAATAGTAAAAAACTGTATGACTTCAAATAATTAAGCTTATGTTTGGCTTCAAATAATGTCGTTTACATAATACATTTCACATTTGAGTTTAAATAGTAAAATTTTAATAAAGTTTACAGGTGAGGTTAAATAATAAAGTTTAAAAATAACTTCAAATAGTGAAGTTTAAATAGTAAAGTTTATATTTGAGGTTAAATATTTCTTCATATAGTAAAGCTTACACTTGTGTTTATATAGTAAAGTTTAAATTTCAGTTTAAAAACTAACAAACTGCATGGCTTCAAATAGTCAAGTTCAAATAGTAAAGTTTCCGTTTGGCTTCAAATAATGACGTTTACTTATTAAATTTTACATTTGAGTTTAAATAGTAACATTTAAATAGCTTTTAAAAAGTTTACATTTGAGGTTAAATAATAAATTTTACATTTGAGTTTAAACAGTAAAGTTTACATTTAAGTTTAAATAGTGAAGTTTAAATAATCAATTATACATTTGAGGTTAAATAACAAATTTTACATTGAAGTTTAAATAGTAAAGTTTACATTTGAGGTTAAATAGTAAATTTTACATTGAAGTTTAAATAGTAAAGTTTACATTTGAGATTAAATAGTAAATTTTATATAGTGACATTTACATAATAAATTTTACATTTCAGGTAGTTTAAATATGACTATATAGAGAAGTTTTCATTATCTCAGATTATCAATCTGGCCTGTTAGTTACAGAGCTAGTAGAAGATGCTGCATTGATGTTTAGCTGTTTAGAATAAATATCTTTACATAACAGGTTCAGTCGTGGATGTGTGGGAGCTGAGCTGTAGAGTGCTGGACTTCTATGGCTGACAGTTTTCATGTTGTTTTATAATTTGCCTGTCCTTACTGAAAGTGACTGTTGTTGTTGTGTCTGTGTGACGGACAAGGTCACACCACGACCTTTCTGAAACTCAGGATGTTTATTCATGCCTGGCGCCAGACATACAGTCTGTGCAAAAGTTAGTGCCAACTTAAACTACACAGTTTTAGTGCATTAATATTTTGCAGATTTTAATGCACATTTAGTCATCTGAATGTACTGACAATGCCCTGTGAAAACGTTGTGGCACCTTATGTTTTGTTTTCTAGTAAATTAAATATGACTTTAAATAGTACACTATAAATAGGAGTTTAAATAGAAAAAAATGTTTTTTATGATTTTCTCCCATTCGTTGACTTTCACCATCACTTGTAATGTCTCTGACTTTAGGAGGGTACAGACTAGGACAGGCCTCCTCTGATGCATGTAAATTCAAGTTCCGCCTCTTTTCCAACGGCTACTCATGCCAGGCATCCAACGTACTCGGAGGAAAGCGCAGGATCCCCAGTTCTGATGGATCACCTGGCAGACACCTGGACCAGCTGACATGACTTAGCAGTGCTGGGGAGAGAGTGCCATCTTACCCACCCAGAGAGAGTGCGGCCAATTTTGCTCTCTTGGGCCCCGGCTGCCGATGGCAAGCAGCATGATCGAGATTCAAACTTGTGATCTTCAGATCATCGTGACAGCGCCTTAATCCACTGAACCACTCTGAGCCCTAAATATTTTGCCAGTGTGATTGCACACAACAGAATTTGACCTCCACAGTGAACACACAAGGCTGTGAAAACGTGCCCGAAGTGGTGGGCGGTCCTATCCACGGCACCCAGGGAGCAGTTGGAGGTTAGGTACCTTGAACTTCAGTCATGACCTGCCTGGTGATCAAACCGGCGACCTTCTGCTCACGAGATCAAATCCCTAAACACCAGACCCCCAAAAGTTACAATTTAAAATATGTTTAAAAACAAGTTTAAATAGAAAAGTTTGCACATCCTCAGATTATTAATTGTGGCCTTTAGCAACAGAGTTGTAAGCGAGGCCAATAGCAGAGCTAAATGTTTAGCCATTTTCAAGTTTCTTTCCAAAACAGATTGTTTTTATGTCATACTGTGGCCTAAACCACATCGACTGAACTGTGAGACCTTAATTTAGACCTGACTGAGGTTTGTGGTGTATTTTTACAGAAATGACTAAGCTAATTAAGGTGACTGTTGCATTTTAGTGTTTGTTAGCAATATTAGCCTCGCAGCTCCAGCTCTAATCTAATGAAGCAAAATGTGGACTCCTGGCTGATGGGTAACATCTGGTTTAAGTGGAAAATTGTGTAAATATGATTTATGGTACGAGAAGTAGTCTGCGGCCATTGTGCTCTTCAATAGGACAGATTTTTATTGTTCGCCCAGAGATTAATGCCTGTTTTGCATGTCAATTGTGGATGAATATGTGCTCAGGTATGTGGACAATTCCATTCATCATCACTCAGAGATGGGAAGAAAAAACACTGACTACAGGAACTTTATTCACTGTCATATAAAAACAAGGAGATAGATGTAGACCTATTCACAATAAATGAGTAGGCCTGCTAAAAGTCCCTGTAAAAGTAAGAATAGCAAAGTAAACAAACATACTGAACTAAATATACGTCTATTGAAAATATGCTGCACAGAAGAAAATGCCACCCTTTACAAATACACCTACAATTAAGAAAATAATGAACTGAAAAAAGGAAAGTGTAGGGTTAAGGTTACTTTTATTGTCCACAGTAATTAAAAATTTTTGACTTCTATATTAAAAAATGCAACATATATAACTGCGGCCTTGCTAAATCTAATGAACATAGAGTCTGTCACTCTATCACAGATAATAATTGTTAAATAAAACATGTTAAACCACATAAATTAGAACTGTGTATATTACATATGGTCTTTGAGAGCAAATATTTATTTTATGGCTGCAGTTTTGAACCCTTCCAACAGCATCTTCACTAGAGTTCAATATGTAGTATACAGCTTCTTTCCACTTTGATTGTAAAATCCACACAACAGCACAATTTCCCAGCCAGTGGGGGGAATCAGCAGATTTACTATTATTATTATTATTATCCAGTAATACTATTGTCTTTATTTGTGGGTGAAGATCCATCTAATCATCTAAAACAGAGCATCACAACAAAGTTCAGCAACATTTTTAAAAGGTTCCAGGAAAGTTAGCCTGTAAAGTTACAGAAAAAACGTTTCCAGAATATTCTGCACATGTCTGATGTCATTATGGTTTGCATAACAACATTTTTGGAACATTTCTCACAAAACGTTCCCAATTAGACAAACACTAACATTCTGGCAACGTCTAAAGTAACATTTTCTCCTTTTTAAAATTGTTGCCTCTTATTTGTTTTAGAAAGTATTGAAACTTATAGGACTGATGGCCAAATTTGAGTGTTGATGCATGTCAATATTTTATTTTATTTATAAACTGCCTGTACAAAAAGATAAATTAAAAGAGAAACACATATTAGAAAAAGAAAATTAAGAAGAGTAAATGCAGGCCTACATATAATCTAGTGCTCAAAAAAGAAAAAGGGAGGGAGAGAAAGGAGGGGGTGTTGGTGGGTGCATTTGTAATTCCTGGCATTCCTCCGTGTTTTGTAGGAGAGCTTGTAGAGCTACAGACAGTGACACAAGGGGTCGAGGGCTGCTGATGTGGTCCATCCTGCGCAGCCGGGCTACTTATATGGTCATAAAAGTCCTTGGCTTGCACATACCGTCCTCATTAAACATTAAACTCTGGGAGTGACTCGCTCAGGCTCTCCCAGCCGCCTCAAGTTCATTCTACTCTTTTTCAGACTTTTTTTCCTCCCCATTTTTAGCCTTGACCCGCCCTGATTGGCCAAAGCCTTCCGAAAACCCGAAGCTGAATGGCTAGAGAGGCAAAATGGGCGTGGCGAGGCAATCACAAGCCCCGCCCGCTCTGGACCGCGCCCCGAGGAGCAGTGCAAAGTGGTAGAGGGAGGGAGACTGAGGACAGAAAAAAGAGGAGAGAGAGAGAGAGAGAGCTGGTTTGAACAGAGGTTGCAGTGGACTTGGAGGAGAAGATAACGACTGCAAGCCTCCGTTCTTGTTAATCAACCCTGAAAGAGAGTAAAAAGCAGGTAAGTTGACCTCGGACGCTTCACAAAGCAAAGTTGCACTGAAACAGGAAGGACGAGTCGAGCCGAGCGGAGCCGAGCAGAGCCGAGTACTACTTCACCCATAAAGTTGCTTCCATTTGCATATGTGTACATTTTAACAAACTTTTCTTCATTGTACACTCTTTTTAAGACGTTGGCATTTTTTGTTGTTAAAAGAAGCGTATCGGCGTTACAAAGTGGATTAACGTGATACAGAGCTGAAGTTAGCCTCTTTTACGAATTCCACCGGTCCACCTTAAATTCTGCATTGGTGAGAGGCAGACGCCTCAGGCGCTCTGCAGTGAAAGCCGCTGTGTTTAAGGTGGAACTGGGACATTCGAAAACGAGGCTACACTCGGCTCAGTAACAGGAAGCGACAACTTGTTTGCATGAATGAGCTCGTACAAATGGACTAACAGAGCAGAGAGCCCGTCAGACTAACGCAGAGGTGGCCACAAAGTGCTTTAGCGCCATTTACGTTGCTTTGTTAACTTTAATTTGAGGAATAACGGCGCTACACTGCAGTGATGTGGCTCACTCGGAGAGTTCGCGGTGTTACACGCGGTGACGTCACCGCCCGTTTCCGGATCTCTGGATGAGTGACGTAGGCGCTGCCAAGGACATAGTCCTCTGCTTACTTGTGGATATATAATATCTTTTAATATATACGTTTACTTCTCCACACAATGCTGTGTTCGGTTTTGCTATGTGTAAGTCGACGTTTTGGGTTTTAGGTTTGTTCTACGCAATACTGACAACATTTCCACCAAATTCCAAATAGTAACATTCTTATTTACAGCCTTTATTTACAGAAAATTGTCAGATGGTCAGTATTTGCAGGCCTTAAATAATGCTAATAAGTGGCTGTAGGGCTACTGCTGGAGCAATAAATACAAAAAGATAAGCTGTGTTTGATGACCTGTAGACAAAACCGAAACCACTAGAAGCCCAGATGACAAAAAAGTGCATCTAAACATATAATATGGTGAAAAAAGTCATTTTATATAATTTAATTGAGAAAAGCCATGAACTGTCATTTTTCATTTATACATAAACTGAACTTTATTTTTTAGAAGTTTTAATGTTAACCAGCTCATAAAAATCAGAAATCCAGAAGCTCAGATTATTAGAATATTTAATTGATTTAAACAGTATCAACATTAAAGCAAAATAAATTTAAAATGACAGTTTATATGGCAGTTGAGGAGTTAAACAATGAACATCTTCACTATGTTCTTATTGTTGGAGATGTAGCAGTATTTTGGACACATTATGAGAAGATCCAGCTCACTTGAGAAGATGGTGATGCTGGAACAGTTAAATGAGGAAGAGGATGTGATGCAATCGGACGGATCATGAGCCATTGAGAAGCCTGAGAACCCAAAAGACAGGATGTTCTGGAGAAACACCAACCAGTTGGTTGCTACTGGTCAAAAGTTTTAGAACGTTGCTGGTATGCACCTAGTTGGTCAGGGTACCCCCACTGTTTCACAGTGAATGTTATGGCCAGGTTAAGGCAGTGTTGAATTCTGAATATGTGAGATTGCCCACAATTCCGGTTCTTGGTGGAAATAAGAATCTCTGCAGGGCGCACCGAGGAAAGCTCGGGAATGGCAATGTTCTGGGGAATGTGCTCACACCCTGATCTCGTCCAGCCTGACCTCAGGGACACTGAATTAGCCTGTAGTTAGCGTAATTACGCATGCCTGGTTCGCCTGAGGTTTCCACGGTCTTTAATCGTAATAGCGTGGAACCGTAAATTCTGGTTCTGGTGCTTGTCATGTTTGGGAACTGGGCTTTATTGTAGCATGTCTGAAGTCACTTACACCGTTTAATGAAGCAGACGAGCTACTTTTAATCTGCGTTTCGTCCATTTGCGGCAGCTATTAGAAGCCGTTCGTGTGGCTCAGCGGGTTGACTGATGATTAGCCACTCCAGGGTAATAATGTCTTTTGTTCAAGGTCCTTTTAAGGTCCTCTGAAGCATGACATTCACACTGGGGTGTGACTCATATACAGCCGTCAGCTTCTTTTCTCACATTGTTGTCTCATGTCAAACAGGGAAGAGAGCCGTTGGAGTGGTTTCATACAGAAATGTGGCCCGAGTGTGAAAAACAAGTCACATCCTCTGAGATTGCTTACAGTAATGTAGTCACAGTTATGCTTTGATAGCTGATCCGTGAAGCTTTGGGCACAAACACACCTGTACATGTCTTCATATGAGAGTGTAGCTATATTATCTTTTTATATCGTCTATCTCGATAGAAAAGATAAGACGCAGCTCATAGGGATGCCCGACCTCCGCAGCCGCTGTATTGAAATTCCAACTGTGTCCCGTTTGTAGCTTTGTAGTGGGACTTTACTTCTTTTGGACCCCACCGCATCCTCAGTTGTCCTCTCTGTGACTTCCTGTGATGGCTGCTGTTAGCTGTAGTGTTACATTATTTACATTACGTTTGTTAATCAGTGTGATGTTCTTATTGTCCACAGTGAGCTGTTAATTATCAGTAATTATATCGGAAAATTGCATATCGGTGCATCTCTATCCGAATTCTTAAAATGATTTAGTTTTTGATGGATTATTAGGGATCAGGGTGCACTGAATGTTTGGCAGCTGCAAATATTTAGTCAAACGTGGCCGTTTTGGTAAGTAAAGTGAAAAGACTTTCTAGTTCCCGGCTGTAGACCAGAACCAGAGCAGAACTTTACCTCCTGGGCTCCTGGGATAAAGCCGACCACTATAGGTTTTCTCCTAACATCTCCACACTGAGACCACCATAAAAATGCCCAAAAACAGGGACCATGGGGCAGTAATGTAAAGCGAATGGACATTTATGGGTCAGTAGTGGCTGTATGTGGGTGTATAGATCTCACCTGGCCTGACGTGTTTGTGTGTGTGTGTGTGTGTGTGTGTGTGTGTGTGTGTGTGTGTGTGTGTGTGGAGTTGACCTGATTTTCTACTCCTCTTTCTTTCTCTCACTTTTCTTTCGTTTACATCTTTCTCTCCTCGTCCAGATGTGATGTGCAGTCGATCTAAATCTGTCAGCAGATGAGTGGGATGGAGTTGGAGGGCGAGAGAGAGAATAATTGAGCGAGAGACTTTAGGAAAGAAGAGACGGCGTGTAGACTCATGTCTGACTCTTTGCCCTGAGGACGGCAGGTTAATCATTGACCGTCTGGCCTGCTCTTTTTAAGATAAGCCTGTTTACTGTAGGATAACAGCATAACTGTGGTGCCCATCTGCAGGTGTGTGTTTTGGGTGATCTGGACAGAATCCTGGCATGGGTTTCTTCATATATTTATTAGGTTTTTTATTTTATTATTATTATTGCATCTTATTAAAGCTGCAGCTTACAAGTTCAGTTATTTAGGAGGTGAATGTAGAGTTGGGAGTCTTGCCCAAGAACGCTTATTGGTATAGTGTTGCGTGTTTGCCCTGGATGGGCAAGTTACCCCCTGCGATGATGGTAATGACCTCAACACCATGATATTTCAGCCACAGCACTACTACACTACTCCAAGCCTGGTCAGTTTTCTTTGGCTCCTGCACCATCATTTCATTGTTTTGCATCTTAATTAGTCACCAATCTGGAGGTGTGATTGGCCAGGATGCCAACATTGTGATTGGTTAGAGGGCTCATTTGCATATTCTGCTTTTGTTGTTATTGTATCAGAGCTGAAAGATCCATAGTGGTGCACCTCTTAACAGCACCCAGTACATAAACATTACAGTTAGAGGGCTCATTTGCATATTACACCATTGTTAATTATCATTATCTGGAGATGTGATTGGTCAAAATTCGAACGCTGGATAAATAGAACCATTGTGGTTGGCTAGGTGACCGATTTGCATATTCTGGCATTGTTAATGGGCAATAATCTGAAGGTGCAATTGGTCAAAAAGCCAACAGTGCTCAAAATATCAGTATTGTGATTGGCTAAGGGCTCATTTGCATTCTGTAGCCTTCTGCAGCATCACTAATGCAAACGTATTAACAAACGTAACATGGTGCAGCCCTGTTCTGTAGTGATTCCCTGTGATGTTCATTTCCCAAAACTTTTTAATTCTTCATGTAATCCCAAAGTGAGCAGGAGGAGAACTCCTCTGGACCAGCTCGACTTGAGGCTTAAATGATCTGGTTAAATGCTTTGTGAAATAAGCCCCAGCTGTCCTGCCTTACCCAGTTTGGTCCTGTGGCACACAGAGCTCGTTAAAATCCACACAGGGTTTTACAGCAGCTGCTGAGGCATGAAAGGAAGAGAACGTGCAGAACCTTTTTGGTGCTAGTCAGCAGTCGTTCACCTACACAAGAAACCCGTTAAAATGCTGAAGATCAGAATGAGTCAACATCACCATAGTGAGGCTCGAGTACAGTCAGAACAGGACGCTGGTTGTGTCGTAATGCAGGTTAATGTCTAGTCTTAAAACGCCGTGCAATGGTTCTCCAGCTTTACTGAGGTTCTCTCGCGTTAGAGATGGACGATGTATTGATGGCTGATATTATTTGATGATACATGGAAAAAATAATTAAGTTATCTTGAAATAACATGATATTTTGTGTCCTACTTGTAGCTTGTCGAGTAGTAATTTTCCTTCTTCTAGACCCCACAGCGTCCTCTGCTGGTGATGGCTGTTAATTTTACAATAAATACGTTAAAACAATTTGCTTAAATTATTGTTGTAGCTGCAGAAAATCCACTATCTCTGATTAGCACTGTGCTGGAGTCCAAAATCAAATTTACATACACTTCTAGAGGTGTAATGATCAACAATTGATCACTGAATTATGATCGTGATACTCAATACCAGATCAATCAAGTCAACGGTGTCCTCCCATAATCCAAAAACATGGTGGTGAGCTGAGTTGGTTACTCTGAATTGGTGCGTGTGTGCCCGGTAATGGTTAAAATAGTGTAATGCCCTGCCCAGCTCCCAATGAGGTGGGATTTTTTACCCATTTTTATTGGCTTGCATCAAATATGTGCAAACAGCAACGTTGCCAGAACATTGTCTTCTGCATGTAAACGTGGCATTTGTGATAACAGGTCAGCCTCCACTTTTTAGCCACGTTATCCTGAAGACGCAGATGTCTTTAGATGTGAAACAAGTCACTGCTGGTCTGCCGTTGCGGTGTGATTTTGTGCCAGCTCGTTCCTTTAATCGGTTGCCAGAAAACCACACCTGTCCAGCGAGACGCAGAGCTGAGATCTGTCGTACGTCTGTCAGTTCGTCTTCCTCTTGTTTTCGTTTCCTCAGCTGATGGATGATGAGAGACCACATCATGTCCATGTCTGCTGTCCTACAGCTGTGTGCTGATGTTTACATCTGTTCTGCTGCTTCTCAGGTTAAAGGAGTTGAGTTTCCTGTGCTGGTGAATGGCGAGGTTATTCAGATAAACTGATATCTGAGCTGATGGTTGTAATCCGACCTCTGAATACAGCTGGAATGAAGTCTGTCCTGTAATCTTTAGACCAAGAACTTGATCTATCTTTACAGTGCGATTTATCATCTCGATCATAACGCATCTTAAAGCAGGGATGCACCGAATATCTGGCAAACGAAATTAGCATTTTTATACATTTTCAGCGGAACAATTTTGGTTGCCAGATATTCGGTGCGGCCCTGGATAAGTGAAGACTGAATGTGTACTTAACAATAATGTTTAGTACAAATTAAGCTGCGTTTGGTCTTTAAGTTCATACATCTGTGAATTTTATCCCTGATTTGCAAGATGAGCAGCGAGTGGTTTATAAATGAATGAAAACGCTCGTAACGCTCAACATCAACAAAAAGAGCCAACCAACTTGCTGGTAAATGTGTCCACTGCAAAAGCCCCGCCCCCTCTATCTTTGTTATGGATCTGTGTGCATGTATAGCATCCAGAACAGCCTGGAAAAACTCGTTTTTCTGCTGTTATGCGAGTCAAACAACAAACGATATCACTTATCAGAGATAATGTTGCTGAGGCTTTTAGTTTTGTGTTTAGATCTCTGTGTATACAAAGACACATGAGTCTGGTCCTATATGACTGGAATAACTGCCTCGGGGCGCTGCAAATAAGACTGAGCACTAATATATGCTCACAATAATACTGAAATATCACATGTCCCACTTCTACACGCTTCATTAGAGAGGCAGATAGGCCTTTAAATATTAGGATATTTCAATGCTGTTTATCAAAAATGTGGATGTTTGAGTAGAAAATAAGGAAAACGTTCATCCTTTCTCTTCTAATCCAGCTGTTTCCACTTTTACCTTCATAACATTACTCGGGCCAGTCACTGCTGGCGGTCTCTTCCTCCTCTGTTCACTGTCTATTCTTCTTGTGGAGCGTTTTCTCCTTTTTTGGCCTGCTTCTTTTCCCTGTTCGGACCCTCCCTGCATTCCCAGAACGCACCTGTACACGAAGAATACAACAATAGCAGGAAGCCTGAGCGGATTGGCTAATCTCTAAACAAACAGGCCGGCGTTGAGAGCTTCTGTCCAGCGCACTACATCCTGATGGAGCCTTTCAGACAAACGTCTGCTGTACTTTCAGCTGTAATAAAAGTGAATATGGACTCTGGAGGGCGGCTGTCACTGTTAATCAGTTAAATTCCATTTAAAATGTGTCATATTAAAGTAATGTGGAGTTAGCATTAGGCATATTTAAAATTCTCCTACTGACCTCTGTTACAGTACGAAACGGAGCCTAATGGACACACCCATTGTATGCATTTTGTTGTAGGTTTTTTGGGTAAATTTTGTATTTATTGCCATTGTTGGCCTGTTTATAAAACTCAAATCTTAGCTCACCATTAATTATCTAAATAATTATTTGAGTTATGATTCGGGATACATCGACACCTCTTATCATTTGTCCGGGTTATTGTACCAGGCAGTTATTGTTGACATTGTTCAGGGAAATTTTGTCCCAGTTATTGTTCATCCGCCCAGTTTTAGTTGGTGTGCTCACATGACTCGCCACTAATTTCACGTAACAAAGCATCCACCCACGCATTAGTCTTTGTTTCACGTTGATAACTCAAAGCAAACTAAAACCTGTCGCACTAAGTCGACGGCGAGCAGCACTACTGTCTGAAAATGGGTGTGATAAGAAATTGTGGTTGAGAACAGGTGTACTAAACAAAGGCTGCAGCTGGACCGCACCGGCACACTCTAAAACGGAGCGTAAACCTAAATTATTGTCCAGCTGTGCTGCTTCCTGTTTGTTCTTATTCAGCAAATCTGACCATCGTCTTTATTCATATTATTTACGATGTTTTATTTTCAGCGTTGCTGATGCAAATGCAGCCAATCCAGTTTTTTCACTGTAAGCACTTACTGCTCATACAGAAGCTGAAAATCATGTCATTATGTAATGACTGATACGACTGTGTAAATTTGGGCTGCACCAGAAGCTGAACTGTGATGACTGACACAGCTTTGCTATAATGTGGGGTGATGTTTCCGCATGTTGATGTAACTTCCTGTTTGATTGTGCACATGTCTGGAAAACCCATTTGCAGACTTCCTTTCATACGAGTCTGAGAGAGAAAATGATCAGCCATAACATTAAAACCACACAGATGGACTACAGTCTGTACAGAGTGCACCCGTATGGTCAGTGAGTGTAACCAGGAGGTGGTTTAAATGTTATGAATACAGAGACGGCAGCTTTTTTATGGAAGTGGGCAAAAAGGTCACGCTGTCATTTAGGCAAAACCCTGCCAATATAAAGGTGTGTGAGAGTGGATTTTGCCCGGGGTGGGGCATGTCACGCACCTGTGTGTATATATATAAAGCTGTTTATTAGATTTGGGATAAAGCCCAGGTTCCCAAATTCAAACAGTGAGGCTCTCCTCTTTTTTCATGGCTTTATTTCTGGCATTTGTACGGCAGCCTTCCCTGGAGCTCATTACACCACAGCACTTCCTTCTGGTAATGCAGACCAGCCTCTGTGGAAGCTAAACTGGGTTTGGTTCATGAGTAACCACAGCAGGCTGTACTTTGAGACATGATTTCACCTTCAGCGAGCGCTAACAGGAGTGTCCCTCTGCACCCGCGATAAGCTCAGGAGGATGGAGAGATAAGAGCTGACAGAACTGGGCAAAGAAGAGAAAGAGAAAGAGGAGGAGGTGTAACCTACATTAAGAGGCTGCGTGATGTGGGAGCCCGTATTGTGATTATATTGCTGACAACAGGCTGTGTCTTTGAACTGCTTCACTGTTTTGACAAATAAGTAGCGTTTCCTGGATTCCATTAATAGCTCAAGAAAATAGTCAAATTCACAGGTTATCACTTTGTTTGGAGCTTCTGTAGTTTACAACGGGAGGCTAGCATTGCTAACGAACTCAATGGCCACCCAAGTAGCTTGAATTCTTTTTGTAAAACTTGCATCAGCAAAATTTCTGAGATCACCTCAAACCTCATCCAGAGCTTAACGAAGGTCTCGTGAACTAGTTAATGAAACCGCGTCGCTGAACTGTGGCTACTGATTGGAGTCCTAAACCACGCCCACTAGTGACATCGTTAACATCTAGACGATTTAGCTTAAGTTTTGTTGATATATTTTTACGCAAATGCCCGTCTGTGTGACTTGAATTCCAGTGTTGACGACGTTTACAGCAAAATGTTGTCGATCCTTTAGAGAAGTAAAATTATATAATGCTTAATTAAACTGCTCCATTAAAACATCCACAGGCACTGTGATTGCTCAGGACGCTCACGACGGATGTAAAAAAATTGTGTTGTAATGCTGTCATTGAATTTTAATGCGTCGTTTTATATGTAAAGTGTTGTTTTTAAACTCCAGACCACTAGATGGCAGTGTTGTAATCCCTCTGAAGCCATTAGATTCTTCCACTCTAACATAAGTGGCTTAAGAATGCAGTACTGACAGTTTTCATAAGATTAGATGTAAAGAATCATGATATCGTTTTTTTACAGTATCGCAGCATAATCGCGATTATATCATAAACCTTGTATCGTGATGCTTATCGCCAGGTTCTTGCTTTAACACAGACGTAATGCTCACAGCGTGTGCTGGTTAGAGGGCTCATTTATATATTAAGAAGCATTATCGTAATGTTACAGTAATGAACAAATTAAAAATAACGTTTCTGTCCCAAGCTTTGTTAGCAAACTTCTGAAGTCCTGAATTTTGGTCTTATTTCTACTGTTTGCTGGATGCTGAGCATCTGTGGTCCTTGGGATGCTCTTATGTCCGAGCTTTGGGAGTGTGGAAAAGCATTACAGAAATACGATACGTAATTGTGTGATAGTGTGTGGAGAACATCTGTAATCGTGATCAGGTGTGTTAATTGTGACAGGCTGGAGATTAACTACACGTTAGATGTGTGGGAGAGTAAAAGTCACTTTTGTTAATGATGTTACCCGCAGGCTGAGAGACGGACATGCCGAAACGTCACCCCGCAGTGTTTTTTTGGCTGAACATCTCTCCCTCCGCATTCTTTCCGAGCCGTTAAAAGCCACAGAAGATGATGATGATGTGCTTTCTAATCCAGTCTGACACTCGCGCTATATGAACACTGACTGCTTTATTACTGTTGGACTTAACATAGACGACCCAAACTCTGCTGCAGACAGAGACTCCTGGCCTGTCTTTGAGTATCTTGGTGTTGAGACTGTAGCTCCTGCTGGCCTCTTAATCCTAAAATCTAAATAATTACACAGAATTCCAGTTGATGGGATAATTGAAATCAGTTTAATGGAGGAAAGCGAGTACTTTCTACATAAACATATTGATTTGGTCAAAACAGAAGTTATAACATTAGTTGTAGCTTAATTATGACGTGTCGTCCATTTGTCATCCATCCTTCATCTGCCGATTATTCCTGATCAGGGTCACGGCAAGTCCCTTACCCGTTCACCGGGCAGGGCATTACACTGTCTCCGCTAAGCCCATATAGTATTCGTACGTTTTTTGGCATGAGTTGAGTCCTTACAGGATGTTGACCTGATGAGTGCTGACTGTGAGGCTCATCCAGCGGTTTGTTCTGATGGTCAGGAGACTTTTGGGGACGGTTTGAAAGAGGCAGAGTCTCGTCCTGACGACCTCGTTTAAAGCCTTGTTTCGAGCGTTCTCAGGAAAGTGCCGCATTCTTTCTCACCCGGTCTGTCTCTTGGCGTTCGTCTTAAGAATTCACACAACAAAGTCCCTCAAATGGCAAAATAGTTTTCCCTGCTTGTCATTTCCTTTTTTTCCTCTCTCGCTCTTTCTTTTTCTCCACCTCTTGCTTTCTTTAGCTCCAACTTCTCTCTAACTCCTCTCTCTCTCTCTCTCTTGCCCAGTCTGTGCCAGTCTGGCGCACCACTACCAGTGATGCAGTCATCTTGTGGTATAGCAGTGGAAAGAGTGAGGCAGGTGTAACTGCAGTCGGAGCTGGATGGAGAACACACACTTGCACATTTTAATGGACGTAAAGTCTTTAGGGCAAAGATTAGGGCACTTGATGTGCCCCAACAATGTACGTAAGAGACGACTTCCACATAGGTGTGGTTAAAACCAGTGAAAATGCAGCTAAAATACGAAAGGAGTCAGAAAGAGGGAAGTATACGGTCAGACGAGAGTACTGATTTGGTGCCTGTATGAGAAAGTGGTACCAGGAGCCACAGGAGCCACACTACCACTTCCAGCTTGCTCAAGAGGCCAAGATGTCAAACTTGTGCTTCCCAAAAGCTTAACTGGCCAGATGTAAACAGAAAATAACATGCATTTGATTTTAAGCTTATATCAAAGACTAAAACTGAATGCATGGCTGCATGTAAAGAATGCAATAATTATATATGAGTAAATGAAAGGTGGTGGTGTGGGCATCAGTGCTGTGTCCCATGTGACTCAGATTCAGTTCCAGCATTTATTAGATATTTATAAATATCTTATTTATAATAAATATAAATATCTTATTTATAATAATAAATAAATATATCTATTTGTAATAATTATCTTATTAAATATCTTATTTATAAATATCTTATTTATAATAATAAATAAATACATCTATTTGTAATAATTATCTTATTAAATATCTTATTTATAAATATCTTATTTATAATAATAAATAAATATAAATATCTTATTTGTAATAATAAATAAATGTAAATATCTTATTTATAATAAATAAATATATCTATTTGTAATAATAATCTTATTAAATATCTTATTTATAAATATCTTGTTTATAATGATAAATAAATATAAATATCTTATTTGTAATAATAAATAAATATCTTATTTGTAATAGTAATCTTATTAAATATATTATTTATAAATCTTATTTATTATAATAAATAAATATAAATATCTTATTTGTAATGATTGTAATCATTTTACAATAAATATAAAATTTTTGATTTAACTGTTATTTATTTAAGACCTTGTCACAGTAGTGTTTCACACCCAGCGTCCCGTGATTGGTTCATTTTGTAATTTTGTCACTGTGCAAAACAAAATGCTGTGTATCCAAAAAGCTGCTGTTCTTGACTACTCGAGTGTCCAAAATCAATTAATATCAGTAAACTGGTGAACCTTGTACCTGGTGATGTAAGACAATATCAATACGCTTGAGTATTGCGATACTATTTTCTGATACTGTATCTATTCTCACGCACAGTATTGATTATTAATCAATATTTTGCTTATAAAGATTGGTGGTTAATTTTATGCTGTTTAAACTCCCAACCAGTAGCTGGCAGTGTTGTAATCAAACTTCGGCCATTGGACTTGTATGGTAGTAGTGATGGGGACCGAGTGCCCTCTACCCAACCAGAGAGAGCATTGATTTTGCTCTCTCAAGTACTCTCGCAGCATGACTGGGATACAAACTCATGACTCTCTGGTCATAGTGCCAGTGCCTTGGTCCCCTGAGCCACTCTGGTCCCCTAAATTAGAAGGTACAGAGTCCTAACTCCTGTATCATCATAAACGTTGCTTCGCCAGGTACTTGCCAAATGTTTATAAATCTGCATGCAGAAAAGCGACTGTAGCGAAAATAAGCCCCTCCCCCAAACAAGCCTGGTTTCAGAGTCGAGTGTGACGAGTTGAAAAGCCTTTAAAGAATAAGTTGATTTCAAACCGCCACTGTTTGAGTCCGTGTTAATGGGGGACGTCTGAATGGCCCTCTCTTCCACACTGATGCTCAGATTTGGCCTTTTATAGTTCTCCACACTTCAGCGACAGCCACCGGCTCCAGATTCTTCAGCTTTATTAGCTTTTCTACTGCTGAGAGTCCGGGAGGCACTCGACTGGAATGGAATGAACGTGAGAGGAGTGGGGAAAAAGAGTGAAGGAGTGAAGACGGGCATATAGAGCAAGCACTTGTAACGGAGGAGTTGAATGAGTTTTAACTACATTCAGACCTGATAATGTTGGCTTTAGTAAACCAAAGATGGTAAAAATGCTGATATATATCACAGTATATTGAATCGTAACCCCTGTATCGTGATGCCCATCGCCAGGTTCAAACCAAGCTTAGGCCATGGCTACTGGTCTGTAGCCCAAGCTGTTTATATGTGCTTGTAAACACTTTCCTTGTTCTGTTGTAGAGGTTAACTGGTCCACTGAAGCTCTGTACCACTTTCCAAAATCGTTGTACCCCTCTGGCATCAGTGGCACCACTGTTATGGCATTAGAAGGCTCAAAGTATAAGAAGTCCATTCTCCTCCTTTACGGCGGCTCTAGACAGTCCCACAAAGTTAATGGTTTGAGATGCTTCCTCCACCATACGTCGTCGTTCACACCACGTCCTTTGTCCGTGCTGATGGTTTTACACTCTGATACAACTGACTGGTGTGCTCGCTTATGCAAAGCCTGTTCATTCCAAACCAGGGTTAAAATGGAAAAGGATGAACAGAGGTTTGAGATGCCACTCCACATGTGATGGCTTGTGCCTCTCTGGCCTTATCGAGGGTGTCGTTCCTCAGCTTTGCCTTTCAGATGTAGCTCACATCGCTGTGAAATGGTTCAGCAATGGACAGTTAAAATTAGCCTGGTGGAGCTCCCAGGAGTGTCCCAGTGTGACTGATTTAACTGTGTCAAGACTTGAAATGAGGAGAGAGGACACAGTCTCTCTCTCTCCATCTATTTATATGTCTGTCTGTCTCCCATTGGTCTGTCTGTCTCCTTTAAATTGCTGACCAATGTGGCGTAATTGGAAGAAATTGCATTCTTCTGCCATTACCTGGTAGAACGTACCAGCCTAGATTTCTGCTGTATTTTATCGTAAAAATGCATCATTAGAGCAAAAGACCTCCCATTTTTTTATTGCAGTGTTTCGTCAGACCTTGTATCCAGACTCGTAAGCGTTTTATGATTTTATGGAATAGTCTGCAGCCTTATCACCACTCCTATAACCCGTAATGCAGATTCCCAGCAGGTCGATATTCATGAGGTCCAGTAACGATTCCTCCGCAGCCGCTCTGTCATTACAGTCCGTTTCTGCGGCCGCCCGTCCAGCTCGCTCATGTGTGGACGACATGTTTGTATGAAACTCGTGTGGTTACCACACCCAGCTGATGGGTAACTCTGATAAAAATCAGAGCGAGGCAGTCTGGCTGTGCCAGGCTTTGTTTCTGTAATGTTGCTGACTTTCATTCGACAGCTGTTAAAACTGGTGCTGTGGGTGTTTTAGGTACATCATCTGTTTTCTCTTAGGCTCTGCATCGGGATCTAAATTCAGAATCACTTATTACAGAAATGGTGCGTTGTGTAGTGCGTCAGATGTTTTGTACTGTCGAAATCGCAGAGTGATGTTCGGTTGATCTTTGCCAACTGCTCTGAACATTTCCCAAACTTTCCTTTTTAATGTTTGTGTGTCAGGTTCCAGAACTTTCTGCTCCAGTTCTACAATTCTACAAATATTCATACGGTCTTTATAGAATTCTTTGTCCACAGTTAAATACGGTTCTAGTGTTCATGGTATTCCCCTGAAGTTGAACAATCCCACTTGTACCAGTACAGTAGGCAAGTTCACGTTTCTTCGACAGTGTAGTGGGAGGTTTGTTACAACATGATGTTAAATAAAGTTTAATTTCATTTCTGCGTTTTGTGAATGTCCATCACGTGTTGTCTATGGTTGTCAAAACCCATCCAGCAAATACAATGGAACCTTGGTTATCGTTTGCCCTGGTTATCGTACGTTCGGTTATTGTCGACATTTTTGGGGGGAAATTTTGTCCCGGTTATCGTTCATCTACCCGGTTTTCATTGGCATGCCCATGACAAAACGAAGCATCCGCCCACATGTTCATTGTTCATACTGGCTTTGTTTACTGTTTCTCTGTAGAAGGCTGGTGCAGTCTACCAGATAATGGCAGAAGAATGCAATTTCTTCTAATTATTCCACATTGGTCAGCAATTTTAAAGGAGACAGTCATAAATATATAGAGACTGTGTCCTCTTCTCATTTCAAGTAGTTCTTGTAGTAGGCCGACTCTCGGCACTTCTAGCTACCAATTTCAGAGTGGTAGCTTGCCTACCAAAATAGTGATGGCACTATGACATAATGGAATACTATGTAGTATTGTTCTAATTCTAGGATATTATCTTCATTTGTCTAGAATTTTTAGACTGTCAAAACTCTCATTGGATCGTTCTCTTGATCTCCTCACTTTTACAGTTATTTGTCTGCTTTTTGTTGATTGAGCCTCTGGATTAAAACCATATTTTGGCCTGAAATGCTCTTGTTGCTGATAGTAAATGAAGATTAAAATGGGAACAGTTCCTTTTAAGCAGATCATACCAACTGCCCCCACTTTCAGCCAAAAATCTACTGTTTTTCTAGCCCATTCAAGGCAACCTACCAAAGTCCTCACTGATTTACAATCCCTTTCTTCCCCAAAGGCTTTGATGAGTGTGTGAATTAGCTGTGGTCCTGGATTACTATCTCCGCAAACATCAGGTGACCCCACCCTGGTTACTTCATATGCCTAACTTTCCACATTCCCGCTTTTTCTCTCTGGATTGCAGAGCTGTTGCTCCAGTAAAGGCCGACTTTGATTTATTATGGCTGTTAAAAGCTCTTTTAGGCATGCCTTACCACAGAGACAGCCAGGAGAGAAGGGCGAGGAGGGTGCAGAGGGCTGAACGATATCACCAATTCTGGTTTTATTTGCACATATTAGGTTACTGTGATTCAAGACTGGGCTATATATTTTTTAGCTTATGCTCCTGTACATGCTACATTAGTTTTATAGCTCCAGTGTTGAAGAAGCAAAACTCAGCAGACCAACTACATTTGGGATAGAGGTGAAATTTGTGGAAAATGTCACTTTGAGGCCAGGTTAGTAGTGGGTTTGCGCACTCTAAAACTGTGAAATTGGTTAGAGATACAGCAATACGTAATTTTTGAGGTCCGATATGACAACTGTGGCCAATACTGGTAATTAAAACTACTTTTAATGTAAATGTTTTCACACCAAACTCATGCCATGTTACTGCCATTAGAAGCAGTCACTGAGTGGCCAGCAGACGGCGCTGTTGAGTCTAGAAGAAGTACCAAGCTAAAAGTAGGACACAAAACTAACTTGACATTTTCAGCTGTGATTTCGGTATGGGCTGGTTATTTTATTCTTCTTTTTATCACCACATATCCGCCACTGATATATTGTGCATCCTTAAGAAATGTTAGCAAATGATGCTACTGCAGGGGTGTCCAAACTTTTTTCACTGAGGGCCACATACATAAAAATATAGGAGGGGCTGGGCCACTTAGTAGAAATTAGGTATATAGTAGAGATGGACCGATCGCCGTTTTTGAGGCCGATTTCGATTTCCGATCCCTTTTCAGCGCGATCGGCCGATAGCCGATACCGATTGAGGGCGGGGCTATATGCCATGCAAATCTAGGAGCAGTTGTTGGCACAAGCAACACAAAATATGGTCGAAACTGTTTATTGTCGTTAATAACAAACTCATGTGAACATCACATCTATAAAAACATTAGCAGTAAATGACCAAAATCATACAAATACAGCCAATATTGCAGTCATTAA
>BRDA01009677.1:0-12682 GCA_036984385.1 Crenuchus spilurus
AAGTAAACTAGCCATGTAACCTAGCAACTTTAGCAATGACTCAACTATTTACATCGAAAATCTACATTAGTCAGCTGCTGTGATGAGTCGCATGGACAATGTGTCCACGACCGTCAGAATGAGCCGTCAATCACCTCATCACCACACCCCTTTAAATATCTCTATATAACTTCTATAATTAGCATAGCTTAATTAGCATAGGTATAGTTTGTAAAGTTAATACAACAGAATTGACAAAAATATCACTGCATTAGGAAAATAATTTCAAAGTTGGCTGAAGTCCCCATTTAATATAATGGTTTTGTGCAGGGTTTAAAAGTGTACTGCCAGCAGCCTCTATAGGGCACCAGAGAGGTTTTGGCCTCACTTCTCTACTCTTTTGGTTGTGTCCAGTTGTTATATACAGTCTATGATTCAGCCAAGCATTTCTAGTGACCTCTAGTGGACGTGTTTTAGCCCAACATGCCTCTACCAATTGGTAGAGATGGCACAATCACATTGTTAAAAATATATACAAAGATGCTCTACTCAATCATTCAACAAGATGTTAAAGCCCAAAACATCAAAAAATCCTTTAAATAAAATATTATTCAAGATTACACAGCATGCTCATGACAAGGAGACAAAGACTTGTGCTCAAACAATCCAAACCAGCCAGTGTATAGTGCAAAACATTGAAGACGATTTTATTTTCATCTTTCACAGTTAATACAAGCAACTGCTTCAAGAACTTCCTTCTCCGTCCAAGGTGGTGCGATTGAGACGTTCCATTAAGTTCTCACTGATTGTACCTTCTTGGTATGTTGTAGTTCCTATTGTTGGCATTTAAAGTGAATTGTTGTACATGCTTTAGATAGCAAGGCAGAAGGGATGACAGCAGAGACTTCAAGAGGACAACAGGATTTGTTGAGTCCACCCTCACCATCAAACATCAAACTCTGGCACCTACAAATAATATAATGGATGGCCAGTTATAGTACATAGTGCACTTTTCTGATGACTTAGACAGTGGTCTATCCGTTGCCATCATAATATGAAGACCCTTCAATGTAGATTAGATATAGTAACAGATTAGATGAACCAGTATGTATCTGTGCACCTTCGCTGATCTCCGTATACTAAAATCTAATGTATATCCAATATATATGCAAAGAAAGAGGCAGTTAAAACTGTAAACAAAACTTGTGGTGCATTACCAATACCAGACGTTTAATATTTGGCATTTTGAAGGTTTAAAATGGTGCGTTTTACTGTTCTGCAGGGTTCTTCTGCTTTAATGCTTCATTTTACTGTATTCTACTAACATAACCTGCATTTAAAGTGTAAGAAATGGATCTAAAACATCTGGATATGAATAGCAAAATCTACTACATTACGAGAGCTGTCCATAACTAAAGGACGGCTAATGAATACACCAGGCTGGCACTCAGGGTTAGTAATACACATGGACCATCTCACAGTGTTAAAGTCCTTTGGCCAGCTTCTGATACTTTGTCTTAAATGGGTGAAGAATTGAGCACTAGACAGGATTAGTTCTACATGAGAAAGAAGGGTTATGAAGGAAATCTGGGTATAAAATTACAGACATGGCTATTTCTTTTATGAGCTGTCCAAAGAAGCTTCATACATACATTTGGCGGCTCGGAATTTTTTTGACTTATATCGCAACTAAAATTTTCTAAAATTAAGGTTCGAACCTGTGGTTTGTTTCTTTTTTTGGGCTACACGACCAGAATGGTTACTTTGTTGACCTGGATGCGTCATCATTGGTCAGCTTATCTACAGGATGCTCACAAGCTCCAATTTAAACGGGACATTATTAATAAATTTAGGCTACAGTTTATAAAGAATGTTGCCGTCTTAAATTAAAAACAATCTTTCAGCTCAATCTCACATTTAGAACCTGGAGCTGCACCAAGAATCGAAAGCATGGATGCTCAAACTTGGCGATCAATTCTATACTCTTAATTTTCAATTCTTTCTAATAGAAAAAATTTGGGACAAATTTGACACTATTCGAGTTCTAAGATTTTAGATTTCATTAAATGCATTAAACCGTAAAAAAACATTTGGTGTTAAGGACAACGGCGAGTGTTTTTTAGTTTATAGCCAGAGAGTCGTGACCACACTTGGCATCACTATCAAAAGTCAAAACTCATCATTTTTGACAACTGTAGTCCAAATATTTCATTCAATCACTCAAATGTGCCATTAGCTTCATCGTATCAGTTGTTTAGCATTAGCTAATATTCTTAGTTGACGTATGGCCACAGAGAATACACACGTCTAACATCTGAGAAACATTCTAACTAAATGTCCCAGTCTCACTGCGATGGAGACAGCTGGACGGGCGCCGGCTTCCACTCCTACAGCTGCGGAGAAATTAACATCCGTCTACTTACAGTGTCAGTTTTTTTAAACACTGAAGTATTTAAATTACATTTCAGCACCAGATCTTCATTAGGATTAAAGTTATTCACTGTCATTTGGGTAAAGAAGCGAATGGGACACCCTGTAGGACGTAAAAGGCGTTAAGATATTTACTAGCACAGAAGAACAAAGTCTAAAAATGACTGACGGTAGTTTCGGATGAGACTAATATCATTGAGAACCGCCAGTAATGTAACATTTCCCCCTTCCTCATAGAAGACTAATCCCATCTGTATAGTGCTCTAAAAACCAGATTAAAAAAGTGTGATCAACGGCCCCAAAATACTGATTAGTGCAAGTCTTCCTTTACTAAGAAACCGAGTCCTCAAATAAGGCTGGATACTGATTTACCATGAAAAAATGCACCAGTTTTAAAAATAAATGTAACAGCTGAATGGAACTGGCTTTCATGGTTACGTTACTATGACATCACAGATACTTGACTTTGTGAGTGATTTGGGAAGCTAGGTTTTGGTGAGTGTTAATACTTTTACCAGGAAGGCAGTACGTCACAAAATAAATAATGTAAAAAATTCTAGGAATATAAAAAAAAAAAAACCTCTACTAACTCGCTCATTCTGATCACCAACCACTCGCGCACTCTCTCTCTCGCACAAACACGCACAGAAGCTGTGTGTGTGGCATCAGCACTGTGTAAAGCATCAGTGTTAATTCTCACAGGGCTCTGGAACCTAAACTTGCTCCTTCTTGACACAAGAAGGCCGATCTATCCCTGCACGCTACACTGAAGTATCATCAGTGTAGGCCAAACATCACATTTGGCTTCTGTTGACTTTCATACAACTTCTACTCAGCTCTGCTCTCGAGCTGGGACTCAGTAATAGTTCCAAATGTACTGCTAATTTAGCAGACGTAAGGGCAAATGAAGGAGCCTTATAATAATTGGGAGGGGGCAAGTAAACTCAGTGTGTACGGAATAACCTTGTCTATTAAATCTGAGCCTTTCACAGCTTCAGTTTTTTTGGCAAGAAACATAAAACGACAGGTCCAAATCCTGTTGTCCACTTGAGGGAATGGGACAAATAACACTGAAATCAAAAGAGTCCTGCGTAATCCGATCTCAGCTTGCAGCTTTTCTCCATTTACTAGCTCCTAATCCAACGTCCTTCCTTTTATCTTTCTCTCGCTCTCACTCTCTCTCTAGCTGTGCTCCTGATGGGTTTCGTTATAGTCCATGATCCGTAGCTGCTGTTGCCTGGGTCGGCCTCGAGTCCCGCCGGCCCCGCCTCCTTCTCGGTTAGAGGCCTTCTGTAGCGCCCCAGTCTGCGCCTCTTTAGCCACTGTGGTGAGGGTGGACCCAGGTGTAGTCTTTATGGCCGGATCTACACAAAGCTCAGTCTTCAGGCCCTGCGACAGACCTGTGAGCTGCGGGCGAAAGGCTTCACCCTCGTCGCACTGGCTCTCGCTCTTGTTACGGAACAGCTCTCGTGCCCGCATGCCCAAGAAGCTCTTGGCGCTTGGGTAGGAGCCCACAGTGAGGGGTGCGGCTGGAGAGGGAGCTGGGGGTCCAGGGGGTCCCAGAGGAATGTGCAGCCGAAGAGGCGGCGGCTCAACCAGCACAGGCGGAGGAGTATCTCGACTGCCGTTCACAGACTTGGTTTGACCTGATGGCACAATGCTGCCGTTACCGTGCAAAGACAGAGACGACTCGGTGACCTCTTTGGAGGTTGTTTTCACTGGTCCGTCCATCACCATCACACTGGATAAAACAACAAGGGTAGCATTAATTAATGCAAATACAGAGATGACTGAAATGCATCAATTTTACCCCCAAATGTAGTGTGAAACAAAACAGTGTCTACAGTGCAGCTAATAATCAGGTGTGCAGATTCAGATTCAGACACAGCTGAGCAATTAAACCTTTCAAATTTGGGATTATGTATAAAAAAAATGACAAAAATTTAAGTCAAGTGAACTCCAGAAATAGAGGAGATATTTTACCCAGTGTCTGTGGGGCCACAGCGCTCTTTAGTGCCCCCTGCTGGTGAAGCGGTAGCAGCAGGCGCTTCAATCTCTAGTCTGCTGTAAAGCTGTAGCAGCTCCGTCTGCAGGACCTGCGTCACAAGCCTCTGGGCCTGGTACCTGCTCTCAGACGCCTGCAGCTCCTCCCTACAGGATGACAAGTAAAAATGAACAAATGAGGAGGAAGAAAAGAGATCAGCGGCTGATATATTTGTATATAAAACAAAGACAATAATATATGAATATGTATGAAGATGCATGTGTGTTACATTTTTACTAATATTTAATAAAATGATGTAAAATGTCTAAAATGAATGATGTCAGTCACATGGATGTGTTGTGTGTTTAATGTGAGTGTCATTGACTACAGACACTGAAACACTTCACATTTCTTCTGCTAATTGTGAGACGCTCCCTAACACTGCAGCAGGGAGCACAAACACAAAGCTAAGCGGCTGTATTCTGGCTTCATCATAACAAGTGTAGTTTAGTAAAGGTTGTGCTTGTAGTTTGTTGTCTTCTTCCATTTCAGCACCAAACTGTAACTGTGCTGGTGAATCTGTGTTTTGTTGGTGAGGAAAAGCACAATTCTGAATGTTAAACATTAAACTAACATTACTGCAGTAAACTTACACTCTGGTTAACATCTACAGCCAGGAAGTAAAAAAGGCTACAGTGTCATTAAAAACATCCTTGTTCTGTATAAATTATTTGGTCTTTTCACAGAAAGTGTTGGTTTGTGGTATTTTCGGCTAAATTATTTTAGAAAAATAATAAAAATAAATAAATAAAAAATTAAACTTCTTCATGCTCCAGTTATTTTAATAACATCCAGATGCAGGAGTTTCATCTTTGAGGCGATATGTCAGATGTTTTATTACAGACGTGCCCTGATAAAATTAACACTCAGTCTTAAGTGGTTTGTGTGACTAGATTTAAATGTTTTAAAGGTCTTTTTGGGTGCATTTCATGGAGATTATCCTATAGGATGCCACCAAATTGCATATAAACAGACAAAGTTACACAAAAGGACGTAAACATATACAGTATATGTATATATTAAAAATGTCTATAAGCAGATTTAATGCCTTTTGTGGCAACATGTCCATACTTGGCCTGACACTTGACATCCTCCAGGAACTTCTTCTGCTCAGCGATCAGGTGCTCTTTCTTGGAGAGCTGTGTCTCGAGCTCGGCTACTCTCTGCTGTGCCGCGTCTAACTTCTGCCCCTGTAACAGCAGGTTCTGCTTAAGCCTCTCCACTTCCTTCCCCCAGGATCCCTGCAACATCTGCACCTCCTGCAGAGAACACAAGAACATTGAGAGAAAGATGAGAACATTTCCTCTATATTTCATTATGCAAAGCAAAAATCACAATAAGCAGCAAAACAGGCCCAAACCTGATACCACCACCATGTTTCACAGATGAGATAAGGTTCTTATGCTGAATGCAGTGTTTTCATTTCTCCAAACATAACACTTTTCATTTAAACCTAAAAGTTCTGTTTTGGTCTCATCTGTCCACAAAACATTCTTCTAATAGTCTTCTGGCTTGTCCACGTGATCTTTAGTAAACTGCAGATGAGCAGCAATGTTCTTTTTGGAGAGCAGTGACTTTCTCCTTTACAACCCTGCCGTGCACACCATTGTGGTTCAGTGTTCTCCTGATGGTGGACTCATGAACATTAGCCAATGTGAGAGAGGCCTTCAGTTGTTTAGAAGTTACTCTGGGCTCCTTTGTGACCTCGCTGTCTATTACACGCCTTGCTCTTTGAGTGATCTTTGTTTGTCGACACTCCTGAGGAGGTAACAGTGGTCCTGAATTTCCTCCATTAGTACACAATCTGTCTGACTGTGGATTGGTGGAGTCCAAACTCTTTAGAGATGGTTTTGTGACCTTTTCCAGTCTGATGAGCATCAGCAACTCTTTTTCTGAGCTCCTCACAAATCTCCTTTGTTTGTGCCATGATACACTTCCACAAACATGTGTAGTGAAGTGCAGACTTTGATAGATCCCTGTTCTTTAAATAAAACAGGTGCTCACTCACACCTGATTGTCATCTCATTGATTGTAAACACCTGACTCTAATTTCACCTTCAAACTAACTGCTAATCTTAGAAGTTCACGTACTTTTACCTCTCACAAATATGTCATATTGGATCATTTTCCTCATTTGTTTAACTGGGTTCTCTTTATGTACTTTTAGAACAAAATCTGATAGTGTTTTAGGTCATTTTTATGCAGAAAATTCTAAAGTGTTCACAAACTTTCAAGCACACCTAACAGTTTTAGATGTGTAAAAGTAGCTGTAGAAAATTCTTATATATTCCAATATCTAGAACATGATTAACAAGAAACAGCTTTACAACTTGACAAAAACTGAATGGAAATAGAAAATTCCAGGACAATTACAACTCTACATTTTTTTTTTAAATATTTTAAGAATTCTGTGCAAAAAATGTAAACGTGATATTTAAATCCACTTATTTTATAAACATTATATAAGCATGTAAAATAAAAAAGGTTAACACGGCAAGTTATTCAAACTTCTGAATAGTGGTGCAAGCAGACACACTCATGTTTACAATGTAGAACAATGCTAGACTAACACTTGCCTTACTGATGTCTGGGCTGGCTTGCTGAAGTTCTTGCACACACAGTTTATGTGCCTCCCCCAGCAGCAGCAACTGTTTGCTCAAGAAGCTCAGCTGCTGCTGGGTACTCTCGCTTGAAGACAACTAGACAAATAATAAATAAAAGGAAACAAAAATTCAGATCATCATCATCATCAACATCAGACAGGCCTGAAGGACCAGCTGCTCGGTGGGCATTTTTAAATGAGCAGAAATAATACCAATGAAGGAGAGTTTCTTTACCTTGGCATTGAGCTGGTTCAGTTGGTGCCCTGTATGGCACACTTTGTTATTAGCCCTCTGTAGCTCCGCCTCCATCTCCCCCATCCTCTTCTGACACTCTTGTAGTTTACTCTGACAGCACAAACCTCACGTCAGCAGAAGTAGTTTTATAGCTCACAGTGCGTCTCTGTGAGACCTTAAGATCAGGATGTGGTTCCAGCGAGTGATGGATGTTTTGCTCATGTTTGTCTAATTCAATTACTGGACCAATTAAGTGACTTAATAGTGTTTAATCGACGAAAAATGAAGGTGGACAGGAATGAAAAAAAAGAAAGAAAGAAAGGACGGATGCAGAAATTGACTTATTATATGCCAGTCACTGTTCTACATATGGGTAAGGACTGTCTACTGTCCACTGGTAAACCACCTGTTGTATGAATATGTAAATTAACTGTACCGTGTTATGGCATATAAAGCTGTGTGTGGTATATAAATCTGATCTCACACCAGTAAATACTTGTGTATACAGCCTGGATGTGAGCTGGTGTGTGCATGTGTGTGTGTTCTACCTGTAGCTCCTGGTTCTTGGTGTAGTAGTCATCACGGCTCTGCTGGAGCTGGCGGATCTGACTGTGCAGACGTGTGACTACAGTCTCCCGGTCATCCCACAGCTGCCTGTAGCGCTGCTGTTCCACCTGGAGGCTCTCGCGCAGAGACATGATGTCCACGTTCTGCAGATTCAGCTGGTCCTTCTACACACACACACACACAGCTCCACTGAAACACTGATTCATTACGTGTGTTTAAGTCCGACACGTCTGAAAGCACAAATTCTCAACTTCCTATAATCAGTACGACTTGTGCTTGTAAGTAAAGACATGAAGCCTTCTGTCTAAACTGTGTAAGGGCTTCATAATGAAAAAAAGATCTCAGTCTAAACAATATATTCAAAATAAACTGGGGAGAAGGCAAATGTCAGATTAGGAGTGGTCAAGAGTATGCAAACGTCAGTGGAAGTACACCAACTACCAAACACACTGTTTACCATGGCATTGTTCTGCTCCTCCAGCGATGTAGCGTTGATGATGCGGCGGAGCAGACGGCGGTTGCGCACGGCATGCTGCTCTCGCTTGTATCGCTCATAAAGCAGCTGGTTATGCAGCAACAGCAGCTGACTGCGCAGAGTCTGCAGCTCATCCAACGGGGCAGAACCTAAAGATGTGAGAGAGAGACAGACGGCACATATGAGGGTTACAAAAACAGCATTTAAAAACATATTAAACATATTAAATTAAGAATAACTGTTGTTGCTGTTGTTTAACACAATATCAGCAACTCGGGCTTCTTTCATGGCTAAATCCAAATATTTAGTAGAATTTAGGGACATACAAATTAATCATTTGGCCAAACACAGTTCTTCATTTCTATAAATGATTATAAAAGTAGTAGCTAAACTCCCAAAA
Source organism: Crenuchus spilurus (assembly GCA_036984385.1). Classification (NCBI taxonomy): domain Eukaryota; kingdom Metazoa; phylum Chordata; class Actinopteri; order Characiformes; family Crenuchidae; genus Crenuchus; species Crenuchus spilurus. Next base: position 8,733 of record BRDA01009677.1, read on the forward strand.
TAAGTCTTGTAGTGAGTCAGGATTGAATGTCTATGTTAATAAGCTGGTTTGACATCATTAGGTTTAATAACATGAGTTTAATTGATTATTCTGTTATATTTGTATATAAAACAAAGACAATAATATATGAATATGTATGAAGATGTTACATTACTATTAATATTTAATAAAATGATGTAAAATGTCTAAAATGAATGATGTAAGTCACATGGATGTGTTGTGTGTTTAATGTGAGTGTCATTGGCTACAGACACTGAAACACTTCACATTTCTTCTGCTAATTGTGAGACGATCCCTAACACTGCAGCAGGGAGCACAAACACAAAGCTAAGCGGCTGTATTCTGGTTTCATCATAAGTGTAGTTTAGTAAAAGGTTGTGCTTGTAGTTTGTCGTCTTCTTCCATTTCAGCACCAAACTGTAACTGTGCTGGTGAATCTGAGTTTTGTTGGTGAAGAAAAGCAAAATTCTGAATGTCCGAAAAGGTCACAGTGTCATTAAAATACTAATTTTCGTCTGAAGAATTTCAGTTGCTGAATATTTGGTGCATCACTATTAGAAACAGTCACAATAAGTCTGTCGTCACAATGTTTATTTGTAGAATTTGGAGCTCATAATTGTAGTTTGGTATGAATGACTCAAATGAAATGTTTTTAATTGGTAAGAGACTGGAATCCAGTAACTTCTGTGTGCTGGAGAAGTCAGTTAATATTAATAATAATAATAATAATAATAATAATAATAATAATAATAATAAACAATTACTAATAATTCTACTACTAACAACAACAACAACCAATAACTAGTAATTCTACTACTAACAATAATAATAATATTAATATTAATAATAATAATAATAATAATAAACAATTACTAATAATTCTACTACTAACAACAACAACAACCAATTACTAATAATTCTACTACTACTAACAATAATAATAATAATAATAATAATATTAATAATATTAATAATAAAACAATTACTAATAATTCTACTACTACTAAAAATAATAATAATAATATTAATAATAATAATATTAATAAACAATTACTAATAATTCTACTACAATAACAACAACAACAACAACAACAACAACCAATTACTAATAATTCTACCAACGACAAAAATAGAATTAATTAAAAAATACATAAAAAAATAAATAAATAAATAATAATAAACAATATTGATCAATAATAAATACATTATGCTTATTATATTATTATTCTGTTTATTATGGATAATAAATATTAATAAATAAAATATTATGATTATTAAAAACAAAAACAATTGACATATGGTTATTATGACTTATGATTATTATTAGTAGAGCTGAGGTTTGCAGTTGGCCTGCGGAGCACACCCACACACACAATCACAAAAACATGACTCTTATAACTATGGAACCAGCAAGCTACTCCCCCCTCTCCACTACAGTCATCATCTGGTTGTCATTAGATCAGAGCTAATAGTACTGTTAGAGACCGTGTCCTACTCAGTATTGGAGAAAATACAATCACAGTGCAGGAGGTAAACGTATGAGACAATAATGAGAAACACATTTTCCTTCCACAGGACTTCTGTTAAAGTTATTCTGTATGTGCTGAACTGAAGGTTTATTTAGAACAGTGATGCATTAAAAAAATACTGTGAAAAGGTTCATTCTTTTAATTCACCTGTGGATGACATTTTATATTCAATTACATGTCATTTAGTGTTTTAATGTTGATCAAGTGGGCTTGTAGCTGATGAAAATTGGCTTGGCTTGACTAATCAAACCATTTCAACATTACAACAAATGTCATTTTACATGTAACGAATAAAAACAGTTTAAACTTTTAAATTTATGAGCACAAACTCACAATATTCCAGGTTTTGGAGATACACTTGTATTTACACCTTGTTTTTATTATATATTATATATTACTACCTTGTATTTACACTCACTGAACATTTTATAATAGGTTTACAAATCACTGGTTGAAAAAAATGGTTATAAAATATCTTTTTTGGGAGGAGAACCATGCCCAAAGCACCTCCTCTTTCCAAATCACCATCATTACTTTCCTTTTCCCAGAACAGTTTTCACACAGACCACCAACCCTTCTCCTCAAAACTTTAGCCCCATCTCCTTTCACGGAGGCACGACGCTAGCCTGTGCTAACCTCACGTCTAATAAGATTAGATAATCATCCAGCTCAGTGTACACTCCCTGGCCACTTCATTAGGTACACATTGCTTGTATCTACACTCACTGTCCATTTCATCTCCACCGAGCATACAGGTGCACTTTGTACAGACTGTAGACCATCTGCCTCTCTCTATACATCCGTTATTCAATGATTAGGACCCCCACGGAGCTGGGTGAATCATTCTCAGTGACCCTGACGTGGTGGTGGCGTGTTAGTGTGTGTCAGAGCTGCTGATGTGTTTAAACACCTCAGTATCACTTCTGGAGTGAATATAGATGGACTACAATGTGCACCTGTATGCTCAGTGAAGCTAAAAAGGTCGTGTAAGTGTACCTAAAAAAGTGGCCAGTGTCTGTATGCTCCCAGTACAAAGAGAGGGGGCGGGTTCCTTTTTCTAAACTGAAACCAACAGGAGCATGAACCAGCTGTGACGACTCTTTCCTGTTGTCTTTTCAGTTTGTGTGTCTAATGCTGGGAATTTAAGTGCTAAAGACCTTTTACAGACCAATCCTGGTAAGATGTGGCACTGCCCTGCACAACACACTGGGAGACTCTTTCTCACAAGTTAACACAAACACACAAGCGTAATGTTGTTTACCTCCAAAGTGAGTCCAGTCAGCTGACTTGCTTGGCAGGGGTAATCTGAAAAAGATTATATAAACGAGGCGATCAGCAGGGTCAGCAATGTGACGGCATATTAAGTACACACTTCTGGTCTGGCAGCAAGTCCACAGGCCCTCCTGACCTGGACCAGCCCAGCTCCTGTCCAATTCAATTACTCAGCTATGGGGCGTTAGAGAGATGGAGGGAGAGAGCGCTCAGCAAGCGAGAGAGAGAGAAGCTCTGTTTGTTCTTTGCTGACACTGGTGCTGTTGAGACGTTGGCCGCTTTGTGGGCCAGTGGAGGAGGAACGGGACAAAGGCTGCAGTTGTTTCAGTGCAAGGAGAAGCCAGCAGGACACAGCAAGCCTGCAAACCCCTATATCTGCATTTAAATCTGAATGTAAATACACAAAACAAAATGACACGAGTGTTTTGCCTTTTCTGGTGGTCCGTCTTCCAGAATAGCTTGTTTTCTAGTTTTCCCACATCGCACTAGTACTGCTGTGATGCCATTGAAGCATTTGACAGCATACAAACCACCTTTAAAGTTCTGTTTAGTTTTAGTTTTGTATGTTTCCATACTTTTTTCACACAGTGGGTCTTTGAAAACTTTTACAAAACACCCGCGATGCTGCTGCAGTCGCCATTTTTTTTTTAAAAGGCTGATGAACGGCCAATTACTGGATCCAAAAATGGCTGACGTCATGCAAGCGAGGTCGAGGAAAAGCGTTTAAAAGTGTCGTAAAAAGACAAGCCGAGCACTAATAAACAGTAAAAACAGTTCACATTAATGTAAGTGAGCTGTATCTGTGATGGGAACCAACCTGTTCCTGAAACGGCTCACATACACGTCGCCTTCATCACCAACAACAAAGAGCGTCACATTTGTGCAGGGTTGCCAGGTTTGCAAAAATACAGTCGCCGGTAAAACGTCCAAGTTGGCAGTTTGCAGGGTTTTTGAATGAGAAAGTAAGATTTGAAAAAGATTTACGTTTTAAAGCTCATTAAAATGTAGGTGTCACTTTTTGTTACAAAATTGGTAGGATACTTGGCAACCCTGTATTAGTGAGACTGATGTTAGTAAAACTGGTAAACAGAGATGTTAGTAGCTGATATGTGATGGAGTTTTAGAGGATCTGGCAACCCTGTATTAGTG
>BRDA01009677.1:16503-30634 GCA_036984385.1 Crenuchus spilurus
GAGAGAGAGAGAGAGAGAAAAAAGAGAGACAGACAGAGAGAGAGAGAAAAAAAGAGACAGACAGAGAGAGAGAAAAAAAGAGACAGACAGAGAGAGAGAGAGAGAGAGAGAGAGAGAGAGAGAGAGAGAGAGAGAGAAAAAAGAGAGACAGACAGAGAGAGAGAGAAAAAAAGAGACAGACAGAGAGAGAGAGAAAAAAGAGACAGACAGAGAGAGAGAGAAAAAAAGAGACAGACACAGAGAGAGAGAAAAAAAAGAGACAGACACAGAGAGAGAGAGAGAGAGAGAGAGAGAAAAAAAAGAGAGACAGACAGAGAGAGAAAGAAAAAAGAGACAGAGACAGAGAGAGAGCGAGAAAGCGAGAGAGCGAGACACAGAGTGCGGTTGGCTGACTCCTGGCTCCTATTAGCTCTTGGAGAAGTGATTAGCGCTGTGAATGTTTACATGCTGTGTTCAATAAAAACATCATTTTTTGTGCAGTTTTAGTTTAAGCAGACTGTAACCCAAGTAATCCAAAATGGTTCACATACTTTTTCTTGCCTCTGTATATATACAGTATATGGGATTGTTTGGACTGGGACTTTCTAAGTGAAGCTAAAACTAAAGATTGGATTATATGATAATCTACGTGGTCTGGATGGATGCTCTTCCTTCCGTTTTCATGCGTCTTTTCCCCCAAAATATGACACATTAATACATAAACAGTTACTGTGCATGCACTGTGTTCACTTTCACAATCATTTAAGCAGTTGTGTCCAAGCTTTCACAAAAAACACTGCACACACACTATGAATTCTGTCTAAACTCCATCCTGCTCAAAATTAAAGCAGCAGTCTTACTACAGGACAGAGTATAAAAGGTAGAGCACCTTGCATGGTAGGTTGGTTGTGCTGAGGGGCAGAGAGGCAGAGGGCAACTCGTCAGTGAGGCTGGGGGGAGGGGAAGATGCTGCAGGGGTGCTGGAACAGGGGGTACCTTTACCACCAGCTACCAGAGAAAGAATACAACATTTACCAACACAGACACTATCACACAAACAGAGAGAGAGCAGCTGGTCTGGAAGAATCGAAGCTAATACAAGTAAATGTTTCTAAGCAAGACATTCGCAGCCCAGAGTTGCATTTGCATTATTAATCTCATTGATTATTAATCGGTTAATCACCCCTGGGTTTACCTGGAGTGCTGTAAAAGCGACCAGACAAATGAAAGGCACTCTGGGACAGTTCAGGGTTTGGTGACATCCCTCTTGATGAAGGCGGCGTGGCCATGCCACACAGAGAGGAGGGGCTCCAGAGAGTGTCCTTAATGCCATAGGTGGAGTTGAATTCACAGCTGGAGTTCTGGGGATTACAGAGATATGCATAAGTATTAGGATCAATAATATTATGATGCTTTCAAACTGGCAGGTGTGATGCAGGATTTCTATTAGCCAATGAGAAGCCATTCACACAACGCTCACACAGGCACACAAAACAATAACAAAGCATCTTATTCTGAAACTTGTGAATTTATAAACATCAGAGATGTGAGCCAATAGAAAAGCAGACAGCGATCCACGGCATTTTATTTCTAATAAAATTTAATAGTACAAGCTAGTGCTGGGCGATAAAACGATATCGATTTTTTTCCCTCGATGACAAGCCGAGACAATAGAATTTGATAAGCATTAACGTTCGTTTCCATTTCACGTCTAAGCAGCTTGACAGTGAGTTCAGAAGTCTAATACTGATCGGAAGGAAGCCAGCGTTTACAAACAACGAAAGGGCTGCAATGTTTAGCCTTAAACTGTTTTACTTTATCGGAATTCTATCAGCAGAGACCAGGGGATCACATTCCACAAGTATGTATTCATTTTAAAATGATTTATTCGTAATAATCTGTGAATTACAGCCACAATCTCTGACCTACAGACCTGACGTAGTTCTGTAGACATTACACTAATAGTCAGGCTTACATCAAACCAACAACACTCATGATGTTAGTATCACAAACATTAACTCTTACTGTAATCAAATGTAAATATGCATCAGAACTCTAAACTACTGGACTAGAGGCATTTTTATAGCGACAATGATGGTGTCAGTGTTGTCAACTTGGCAGTGCCAGTGGCCCATCAAATTGTCTTATAAAGTTATAGACAACACCTTTTAAATGACTAAAAAGTAAAATTAGTAGCAGCATAAATAGAGCTTTACAGTGTGTTTACTGTAACATTAAATGAACTCGGATGACAACATTGAATATTTCTACATTTACTTTAATATGTATGACGTCTCCGTGTTCTTTACTTTGGATTAAGACAGTCGACAAGTTAAAAAATTGTTAATTTGTGTAGAGCCATCGGTCACTAGCTAGTAGAAGCAAGGCAAGAAAACATGGCTATATTTATGTCAGTGGCCATGCGATAGCAGCATTACACAATTTAATTCTTTGTAAATAACTTACATTTTGAAAATCGGATCATTATTAACGATTTTACAGCCATTAGAAGTCATGCAAGCAGTAAGGTCTAGAGAAAATGTCGGCTACGATGGATGCGAGAGCCGATAGTAGCCTAACATGTCATCAGCCTTTTTAATACTTTGATTAATGTTAAAGAGCTTTTTATCCTCTTTGTAAAGAACTTTAAATTTTGAAAATCGGACAATTATTAGCGAAGTTAGAGCTTTGAGAAGGCAGCAGTGCTGGTCACGTGCCATTGTTTACAAGCTTCACTTCCACACAACATGGCGGCTCCATGTCGTCGCGCCGGCCTCAATGCTAGCGAATAGGCAGTGTCCTATCCAGTAATATAGATCATTGGTTAGCTCCTCCTCACCAGCGCCGCCAAAATGCGCGAGGTCGCTCTGTGCTCTTCTGTTTGTGAGAGAAGGATGGGGGCTCGCTGTGTGTGTGTGCCAGCCGGAGTGTTAGCATTAGCATGTTAGCATTTTGCCGTGGCTGCGGCCGACAGCAATCACTGTAAGTTTCAACAATAAAGCGACGACTGTAAACGTCTTTCTCGTACATCCTTTCAACGTTTTTGCCAGAACAATATTATGTTCTGGCAATAAACATTTTAAGGGGATATTTTTTTGATAAAGAAAAGAAGCCGTGTAACCGACGCGTTCTAGATGAGAACCCACGAATCCACGCGTTACTTTTTAACCTTTTATTCTCTGAGAAAACAAGAAAAAAAAACTCAATAACAGACGCAAATTTTATTTTCAAGTTTGTTCGTATGAATCTTTTTCCACAACACGGTAAGAAAACCGTGCAGCTCCTCCCTCTTTCCATAACAAAACAAAAAAAGGTACCTAAACACTAACGCCAAGCAGTATTATCCGGTCACGCGCACAGCTTAAAGTAACAGTGTCCCATTTAAATCTACTGCTGTGTAAACATAAAATAATACACAGTAAATAAAACCATTAACCAAAATAACTGGCAATGTTTAAAGCTGTAAAGTGGCATTTGTCTCCTACAAACATTTTAAACAGTAACATTTCATGTATTTACGCTGATGTTTTTAGACAGATGATTAAAACTATGTTAGAAAATGTAATATTGTGATAATTATCGAGATTGACCAATATAGAAAAATGTATCGTGATAAAATTTTTGGCCATATCGCCTAGCTCTAATATGACCTGCTATTCAGCTACAATAATGCTACCTGTTGTTCACAGCTGCGGTTTGCATTCCCCTAGTCAAGTGCTTTGATTTTTACAGTGAACAAATTAGAAACTTTTTTGCACATTTTAATGCACAAAATTGAACAAATTGGCAGAAAAATGCACTCACTGAGTGATCGATGATCAGGATGATGGACCACAGGATGATGAGGCTACCCCATCAATTGGGTGCTAGATATACTCCTTGACATACAGCACATTACACTGACTATTTTCATTATTTGACTTACTACATATAAGTAGTCTTGTTAGTATGTATTAGTCATTTACTATACAGTCATATTAGAATATTATGACCACCTCCTTGTCTATGTTAGGAGCTTCTGATTAGAGACTGTAGACCATCTGTTTCTCTGTATACTTTTACCCTGTTCTTCAATTATTAGGACCCCCACAGAGCAGATTAATCCTTCTCAGTAATGCAGTGACATGGATGTGGTGGTGGTCTATTAGAGTGCGTTGAGTGGATAAAACACAGCAGAGCTGCTGCAGATAACACACCACCACCACCACCACCACCACATCAGTGTCACTGCAGTGCTGAGAATGATGCCCCTGCTCTGTGGGGGGTCCTGACCACTGAAGAACAGAAAGTATACAGAGAAACAGATGGACTACAGTCTGCGATTGGAGAACTACAAAGTGCATATGAAAGTGATATTACTCTGTATTTACTCTTTTCTTTTCAAGTAAAAAATTAAGCAGTTTTGCAGCACATCTAAGGCTCAATATCACAAAGCACACCATCAACCAGTCATACTACTCCTAGAGTTCACACTTTCAGTGTAATCCATAATCAATACCTGGGCCCGTCTTTGAGCATCTCTGATAAAAACGCAATCTGACAGCTTACGAAAATTTAATGGCTTGTTTATTTTCTGCAATCCAAATCACCCTGATCTGATTACACCTGAATCCTACTGGACAGCTTGCTTGACTGGGTCTGGAGGTGACTGCATCCACATGGTGAGTGAGGGGTTAAGCAGAACAAATTTCAACCAGGAAAAGGAAAACCAGCAACGTCACAGTAACCTCTCCTACGTCAACTCGCAGATGCTGTGATTTTTAAAAAAAACACTCCCAGCCTCTCAATGCCTCGGCTCCCTTCTCCCTACACCCTACCTCTGCCCGACTGCTGGAAAACAAGGAGACAATTCAAGCTCCTCAACAGACGGGGGTCATTTACGAATAGCGACTGACGCAGCCGATTCATCAGAAGTAAACACTCTCTGCAAGGAAAACAACAAGCAGTGAGAGAGTCACAAACAACCAATTTCTCCGCAAACAAGCAGGGAGAAATGCATCTGGACTAGGGATGCACCGAAATGAAAATTTTTGGCTGAAACCAAATAAAATGAAACATCTGACTGAATACTGAACAGTTTCTATAAATGATTATAAAATTAATAACTAAAATATTTCCCAAAATAAGTCTTGTAGTGAGTCTGGAATGAATGTCTGTATGTTAATAAGCTGGTTTGACATCTTTAGGTTTAATAACATGAGTTTAATTGATTATATTTGTATATAAAACAAAGACAATAATATATGAATATGTATGAAGATGTTACATTATTACTAATATTTAATAAAATGATGTAAAATGTCTAAAATGAATGATGTAAGTCACATGGATGTTTTGTGTGTTTAATGTGAGTGTCACTGGCTACAGACACTGAAAAACTTCACATTTCTTCTGCTAATTGTGAGACGATCCCTAACACTGCAGCAGGGAGCACAAACACAAAGCTAAGCGGCTGTATTCTGGCTTCATCATAACAAGTGTAGCTTAGTGAAGGTTGTGCTTATGTTCGTTTTCTTCTTCCATTGGTTTAACTTCAACAGGTTTTATATTAATATGTATTACAAAGTGGTGGGCAGCCCTATTAACAGTACCCAGGGAGCAGTTGGGGATTAGGTGCCTTGCTCAATGGCACTTCAGTCATGACCTGCCTGAGGATCGAACTGGAGACCTTCCCGTCACAAGACCAGATTCCTAACCGCCAGGCCACACCTGCCCTTAATACAAAATATATGACCTTAATTTTTTTATTCAATTATGAACACAGATGAACTTTTTCTCGTTTTTGGAGCTGCACTCGTAATGCAATACAATACAAGGGTTGGCTTTCAGGCTACATCTGTTATAGGAATAGATCCACTTCAGTCTTTGATTCCTCCTCTGATAATCAGTTCAGTATGTTCTTCTGATATTGAACCAATACCGATACACCACCTCCAGTACAAATGTAACTCTAATCTCTAATCCAATGTGAAAACAGAACCAGCAGGCCTGCATATGATGACATTACCACACGATTTGGCAAAACACATCACGCTGTTCACTCGACATCATAGTGCATCCAGAAACATGTGAAACTCACATAATAGGCTTTTAACCGTTTCCCATCCTCACCAAGAAGGGTGATGTGATGGGTTTATTTGGGTGGTGGTGGGATGGGGGGGGGGATAACAAAACCAGTCAATGTTTTGTTTTATTTTAGGATCCAATTTTTAAATGTACATTTTAAACATAATGAGACACCGTCATAAAATCAGAACATAAACTAAAAAATCTGTACAATAAGATGCTTATTTTGTAAATTTTTTTAACTCCAGACTCATCTGTGGAGTAACAGCACTAATGGTTTTCCAGCATTTGATCCAGTTTATTACTTGTGGTGGCTATGAGGCTGCTGGTTTACATTCAGACAAGAAAATGTTGAATTTTTGACCTCTAGTGGATTTTCTTTAGCCTAACATACCTCTACCGATTGGTAGAGATGGCACAATCACATTATGTTAAGTTCTTTAATAAGATATAGTGAGAAATTTGCTCTACCAAATGGGGCAGAATGTTAAACAAGACGTTTGGTCTGGGAAACCTTAAAACACAGATGGGGGCTTCCGGAAGAAACAAAATCTGAAGGCCTACCGGTCGGCGGGTGCTTGGAGGGCTGCGATAAGCAGTTTGAGTCCCTGAGAGAGAGGCCAGGGGGAGAGGAGGGAGGACAGGCTGCCGTGGAGTGGAGAACTGAGTTGAGGATGAACTTCCTTTAGAGAAAGAGAGAAACATCACTGCTGTCATGTCACTTTTTTTTGTTTAGGTTTTAGAAATGATTTCCAAAACGTTGTCTGCTATTGAACATTCCGGGATGAAACAGGGAATATTAAAATGTCCAGTCCAACATGTTTTATTTTGTGATGATGTTAAAAGTGAATCTCTAAAAGAAAACAAAACAACGTAATGATCCGCAGGGACAGTCCTACCATAGCTGCTGTGGAAGTCAGTGTAAGGGCTGGCAGTGCACTCAGGAGGACGCAAATGCAGCTGGCCACAGAAATGCTCGGGCAGGGTGGCATAGCCTTCCTCACAGGATGCCTCTCGAGGGTCCAGAGACACTTTGGCACATTCAATCACAATGTCATGGATCTCAAACCTCTTCCATCTGAAGAAAGTGAGAGAAAAAGAAAGAAGGAAGGCATGAGGTTTTTGTTATTTTGTGCCCAAAACTATAAAAGTGGTTTAAAAGTAACTCACCTGGTAGGATCAAGCTCGTGATCCTTGGTTCCTGTGACTAATTCTGGGTGAATGCGAACATGTTCCAGCATTGGCTAGAGGGAGGAATCACACAAAATGCATGTTGTAATCATTTACATGTCTACCTCAATTAATCATGATTTAAAAACTGATCTGCAGTCAGTTTTAGTTTAGACATTAGTTGATTTAACAGAATTTTTATACATCGCCTCCGAACTTTCTGTATGCTTCATCCCCTTATGACATGTGGATATTACATTACATTCCACACAACGGAATTTGACCTCCACATTTATCCCATCTGTACAGTGAAACACACACACACACACACACACACACACACACACACACACTAGTGAACACACTAGGCTGTGAGAACATGTGCCCGAAGTGGTGGGCAGCCCTATCCACAGTGCCCGGGGAGCAGTCGGGGGTTAGGTGCCTTGCTCAAGGGCACTTTAGTCATAACCTGCCTGGGGATCAAACCGGCAACCTTCCGGTCACAAGACCAGATCCCTAATCATCTGACCACAACTACACTCAATATGTACCAACATAATCTAAATGCATTTTTTTATATATATAAAATTTACTCCTGATTTTCTCTCCAATGTAATGTAGTGGTCAATTAACCCCACCTCTTTTATCAACTCTCCTCATCATTGTAATGTCCCCAAGTCTCTTGGGAGGGGGCAGACGAGCTCAGGCCTCCTCCGATACCAGTAATGTCAAGGAGGAGGCGGTGTGGAGATGCTTAGTTGAGAAGCGAGAATATGGAAGCGACGAGGGAAAAGAGCGACACCACGCGAGAAGAAAACAGCAAGAGGAAAATAATGCAAAGCGCTATCCAACACTGGCAGAACAGGCAAGGTCTCTGCTGTGTATTCCAGCTACATCCACACTATCAGAGCGTCTGTTTTCAGCTGCAGGTAACATTGCTTCAAAAAAAGAAGGCAAGCCTAAGTCCTGAGCATGTTGACATGCTCACGTTCCTGCACTGCAGTCAAATGCTCCTTTAAAAGGATCACAAACACACACACACGGAGGCCTTTTCCTTGATTCTCCTGGAGCTATTGGTTTAAAACACTCGCAGCAGAAATGTGTGAAACTGTTCGTGCATGGACCTGTTCCTGTTCAGAACCTAAGATGCACAACAAAAAGCCAATGTTTATGCCTTTTTTTATTGATTATTGCCCTATATTTTTGTTACTTCCAAGAAATCTTAAGTTGAAAGTACAGTGGTAACCCTACTTACGAGTTTAATCCGTGCAGGAGCCGAGCTCGTTAGCTGGTTTGCTCGTTAGCTGGATGCATTTTCCCCATAAGAATACATGTAAAACTGATTAATCCGTGTCAGCCGGCCAATATACAGTATACTTTAATATGTAAATAATGTGTTTATATGGGTTTTTAAAACATAAACGAGACAACGACGGCGCTCGTGTAGGCTGGCCGCTAAGGAGGACAGGAGGACGGGCGTACGTGTATGGCATGGTTACACTTATCATATGAAAAGTAAAAGTAAAATGTATCTAACTTTCTTGTTCACTACCTTTTGCTGTCTTTGTGTCACTTTCACTTTCACTGGACAGCAGTCAAAGGTAATGACTGACCTCTTCTTCTACGCTAGCATCTAGAGGATGCTACAACCACAGCGCCCCTAGCGGTTGGCATACTTGAACTAATTTAGGCTACTCGTTACTTGGAATTTTACTCATTACCTGGAACAAAAATATTCAGAGATCTCGACTCATTACCTGGAATACTCGTTAGTAGGGATGCTCGCAAGTAGGGTTACCACTGTAATTTAATTCGTTTTTTTACTTGTGGTATTTATTTATATTTTGTGTTTTATTTATTTTTATTTGTGTTTGCAATTTGGAAATGTATGTTGTGAATTTAAAAATATAACCTAATCTAAAAAAGGAAACCAATTGATCATTCATTATTAAGTGAAATGTCTTGTTTTGTCGTGTATTTTTATTGCACTTTAACAAAGCAAATATGTTTATCCGATTACTCGAATAATCGAATCGATTTTTCAGTAGAGTATTTGATTACTAAAATAATTGATAGCTGCAGCCCTACCTGGATGTCGACGGCACTCTAAAAGCAGCATGATCGGAATTCGACCTTATGATCCTCGGATCATAGTGGCAGCATCTTAATCTGCTGAGCCACTCTGGGCCTCTAAATTCATTTTAACATTCACATTTTTTTCAAGCTTCCTTTATCCCACAAAATTAAAAAAGCTTTTATGTTACAGTGAGATATGGACATTAGACTTTTTTAAAAAAAAAGCTCCTTTTTTACAACCCCAAATGAAAATGTTGTGGCACTATGGAAAACGCAAATACAACACTTAAACGTGTTTCTTTCTTTTACTTTTTTGTCCACTGCAGACTTTAGGTTTTGTCTGGCCAACTTCACTTCATTTGTTGACCTGCATTTCAGGACTCCAAAGCGTTGTGAACATGGTTAACATAAGGCGTCGTTTTACACAGTAAAGTTTTAAGCGGCATTTCTGAATATAACTCTGCATTATAGAGCTTGACAAAAGGTTTACTAACGTCATCTCTTGTCCATGTCGCTCTATCAGATAGTGATGAATGATGGTTCTTGATCTCTGAAGGATCAGAGATCACAGCGGTTCAGTTTAGACTTGTGCCCTTTATGCACTGAAATTCCTCCAGATTCCTTGAATCGTTTACTGATATGACTGTAGAGGAGAAATGTGCAAATCCCTTCCTTTTTTTTAAACATTTCAATAATTTCTCACACATTTGCTGACAAATTGGGCCCTCAAAGACTCATAATTACAATCATCTTTTTAAAATTATTGCTTTTACCTCAATTCCTAGCATTAAATTGACCCCAATTCTAACTTTCTTTGGACTGCATTGCAGACCTGAAATGCAGAAATGGATGTACATAAAAAAATTAAATGAAGTAGTCTAGACAAACCATAAAATGTATTAGGATCCTAGTGCTTGTAATTAAATAAAAGTCAAAGTAAATGTAAAAAACCATGCTTTAATTTACTTGTGTTCTCCATACTGTGTCAACTTTTTTTGATTTGGGCTTTTAAATAAATAAAAAATGCATACAATAAGTATTGATTTTATGTATGATCATGTGTTTGTTTTCACTTAATCAGTTCTTCATTTTGTTAAATTAAGTGTGCTGGAATTTAACAAATATATGCAATGAAGGGAAAAACCTGGGGGGGGGGGAAGACACCTGTGATCTTCAAAACAACTACTTCTTTCAGAATAAAATTTATTCTAATGATTCACTGTGTTCTTACCAGTTTTATTTTTTTTTAATTTAGCAGTTTTAAATTTATTCTAATGATTCACTGTGTTTTTACCAGTTTATTTTATATTTATTTACCAGTTATAAATTTATTCTAATGATTCACTGTTTTTACCAGTTTAATTTTTTTAATATACCAGTTTTAAATTTATTCTAATGATTCACTGTGTTTTTACCAGTTTATTATTATTTTTATTTACCAGTTCTAAATTTATTCTAATGATTCACTGTGTTTTTACCAGTTTATTTTATATTTATTTACCAGTTATAAATGTATTCTAATGATTCACTGTTTTTACCAGTTAAATTTTTTTAATATACCAGTTTTAAATTTATTCTAATGATTCATCGTCTTTTTACCAGCAAAAATAGAAATGGTGTTCTCAAGGTGCCCACATCCTTTGCACATAGATGTACAGAACATGTAGATGATGTCTTCCTCTACCTTAACAACCTCCTCAAAGGTGTCCATGTTCTCCTTCATACTGTAATGTGAGCGCAGGTAGGAGATGAAGTTGCAGGGGTACATGCCATACAGACGATGGAAGAGCGAGTACACACTAGCATGTAGGTGGATCAGGTAGACCTCCGAGACATGCCCTGCAAACCAGAAAAGACAATACACACCACGTTAATGCACATTCCTTTGTATTATCTATGAAATAACCTCTGCTCATCAGAGGTTTAAAAGCTCAATGGTTCTGTTTAACTCTTACCTGGGTTCCTCAGGTTCCAGGCAGCAAGGCGACCAAAGATGTCAAAGAACTCATACAGATGCTGCTTCCCAGCCTGAGGGATCATTGGTAAAAGGGTCACCAGCACCAGCACTCCAGTTATGAGAACCACAACATCCGTGTCCGTCTGTACAAAAACAACAAGATTAACAAGGCAACATCACTGTAGTACAGTCCTCTGAACTGCGCTGCCTATAGCTCACCTTGAGGCATTTGAGTAGGGACAGCAGCAGAGGGTAGCGGGCGATCTTGTGGATCCAGGACGGCTGTTTGCGAACCACGTGCCCCAGCAGGTTGAGAGTGGGCAGACGACAGGCCTGTTTAGCCATGCACTCGTTCATCTTATCAAACAGATGCTGAAGGAAAGGAGCAGAGACCATGTAAGTCCTTAAGTCATTAACGTGTATCTGTCGTCATTCTGTATGTCCTTAAATCAGGTTAGAAGCCAAACAAAGGATTGTGTGTATCTGTTCAGGCAGAGAAATACAAAACAGCGAAGTCCTGTTTAACCATGCAGTGATTCATAAAGAGGATCCATCAGCAACACACTGATATCAACAAGCACAGCTACAAATAAAAGGCAATGTGGTAAGTAGAGCTGGGCGATATGGCCAAAAATGTTATCACGATACATTTTTCTACATTGCTCAATCACGATATTAAATTTTCTAACACTGCCATAGTTTTAAACAACATCTTTATAAAAACATCAGATTAAATACATGAAATGTTACTGTTTAATATATTAAAAATGTTTACTGACAGAACATAATATTGTAGCGTCCGGCTGGACGCGTTGAAAGGATGGATGAGAAAGACGTTTACTGTCATCGCTTTATTGTTGAAACGATGATTGCTGTCGGCCGCAGTCACTCCAAAATAACAACAGGCTAGAGAGCCAAGCTAACAGGCTAATGCTAGCTAGTACTCCAGCTGACACACACACACACACACACAGCGAACCCCCCTCCTTCTCCTTCTTCTGACACAAAGAGATGAGCACAGCGACCTCACGCTCTCGCACGGCCAATCACACACTTGTGTAAACACAACAGTGCATTTTGGCGGCACTGGTGAGGAGGATCTAACAAGCAGCAGTATCAGACTTCAGAAGTCACTGTCAAGCTGCTTAGACATGAAATGGAAACGAATGTTAATGCTTATCGAATTCTATGGTCTTGGCTTATCATCGTCATCGAGGGAAAACTTATCGTGAAAAAAATCGATATAGTTTTATCGCCCAGCACTAAGTAGAAGTAAAGAATATAAGCAGCGTTTGCTTGGTTACTTGGCCTGTAAGTAAAAAGATCAGGATGTGTCATATTCAGTGAACTATAAAAGGCCAAACGTCAGCCCACACTGGAGTCCAGATGTTCAAACACATGTTCTGAGCAGAGTCTGACCTTGTCGTGAGGTTCTCTGACTGCACACAGGATATGCATGGCTTGGGTCGAGTTAGTCTCCAGGAAGTAATCCACCAAGCCATTCAGGAGCAAAGATCCTCGCTCTGCAAACCACATTTCAAATGTCACTCCAAAGAAAAACAAGTAAAAATATACTAGATTAAGACGTAAAAAGAGTTACATATTATTAAAAAACTGCTTAATGCTGTAAAATGTAAAGTAGTGTTATGGTAGAGGTGAGGACAGGCTAAGCTCTCTTTATACATAAACAGGCAGGTAAATAGAGTTTAAAACATAAATGATCACAGTGATGACAAACACTGTCATACTGCCCAAGTCCAGTGACCCATACCTGTACTGAGGTGTTCGTTGATAAGACCTTTGATTTCATCAAGCTGCTGAAGGTCAGAGGTCTCCAGGAGAGGGAGCAAGTCCCCCACACTGAGCTGCTCCCGGGCCATGTTGGTGAGGAGGTGCTGCCGAGACTGACCGTGGGGAGAGGGGAGGGGCTCTCCGACGTCAGCTCCTGTCCTGTCTGACGGGGTCCTGGACCACCCGCCGATAGTCTCCAGGCACCACTACAGTGAGATACAGAGAAAGCTTTCTTTTACCATAAATACTTCCCTACATTCTTTGTTACCGGTATATTTCCAGGGAGAATAATACCTCGAAATGCCACAAACACATTTACTTTAGCCATAAACATTCTCTTCACAATCAGTCAAGCTAACAATGCAAAGCTCAGTCAGGTTTCTGTCAAGGCAGAGCATAAACAAGGACATTTAAAGTGCAAATATGGCAAATAATACACAAAGTAGAGAAAGATTCATTTTTAGATCAAAACTATTTAAGACTGCAATTTTCAAACTGCAAGAACTGCATTTTTTATTTACATTACGAAAAGTTATGTTTTAAGTTGGGGAAATTTATATTAATGGTGCTTTCACGTCTACATTGTTTGGTACGAACCAAAATAGCAAGCGTGAAAGGGGCCGCGAACCACGGTCCGGACCAAAAGAGCAAAATTTGGTCTTAGCAAAAGAGGTGGTCTTGGTCCAGATCTACTGAAACATGGTCCGGTTTGTGTGAAGTGTGAAAACACTTTTCTAGAAGGTTTGGACTTTTGGACCAAATACAGGCAGGCGTTCCTCAGCCATTCAACAACAAAAGATGAAGAAAAGAAATAAGCAAAAATGAGCTGTGGGAGCATGAAGTCAGCAGGAGACAAAATGTTTAATTGAAATTTGGTTAGATGAACACGTGAAAAGTTCATCAGACCAAAAAAAAACACAAAAACGCTTGTAAAAAACAACAAACAAAAAATGCTTGAAAAAAAACCAAACAAAAAATGCTTGAAAAAAAACCAAACAAAAATGCTCGAAATAAAACCAAACAAAAAATGCTTGAAAAAAAACCAAACAAAAAAAAACAAACCAAAAAAAAGTTCGTAAAAAACAAACCAAA